>JAIUZE010004239.1:0-82073 GCA_022085475.1 Heliosperma pusillum
GATCTAATATGAGTGGAAAAAAAGTGACATGGGGCGTATGACTCATGTCAAAGTCGGGTTTCGGGACTTAAGTTGACCCGGGAATAGGTAAATGACGTTTGGGTTAAAACCGTAAAAGTTATTCTTTAATTCCGAATAAATTCTAAATAATTATATTAAATTATCATAAATTCAAATAAATCTTAATAAAAATAAATGAAATTTATTATTTTTCAAAATATAATTTTGGTCTTTCAATTTACGAGGTGAGTCGGAAAAAGTCAACGAAAGTCAAAGTCGACTTAAAAGTCAAGAAAAGTCAAAGATGACTTAAAAGTCAAGAAAAGTTTATGACGACTTAAAAGTCAAGAAAAGTCAATGACGACTTTAAAAAGTCAAGAAAAAGTCAAAGACGACTTAAAAGTCAAGAAAAGTCAAAGATGACTAAAAACGTGATTTTCATGAAATCTCTCAGAAATTCCAAATACGAACGCGGAATTTCAAAATACGACTCGAAACAATAAATTCTATTTTAAAAACTTAACCTTGCTGAAAAGTATACTTAAGAAATTTTACTAGAAAAATAGGGTACTTTTCGGGTTGTTACAGTAATAGATACTTATCATGGCAGTCGGGGATATCGAAAGCTTCCTGCATCATCATCATATATACTAATAAGCGGCTGTCTAATATCATACCTTTATACGAACCTTTATACGGCTTCCTGCCTTATGTAATAGTAACTTCTGCAAAATAAAATGGTGTTTAGCTAAAGAAATTATCATACCTTTATACGGATCAAGAGTAAGTTCTGCAATGCAGGATTTATATTCCTAAAATCATCTAATTCAATAGGCGCAAACTGTTTGGTTGTAACTCCAATCCAAGTGGATAAATGGCCAGCATTTGGACCAGTAGGAACACCTTTCACACTCCATTTTATAAGCAGCGGCTTTTTTGCCGCTATAGCTGCAAGGGCTGCAGGGCACTTCGAAGCACCCCTCTCACCAGTCTTATCCCCCTTATCATTGTTTTCTTCTCTTTTCCGTTTTTCACCCATGATAATCCTAAAACCCTAAGACCTTCAAAAGAAAAGAAATAGTAACGGAACAGAGTCATGCATACAGCGATTCTAAAACCCTAAGACCTTAAAATGAATGAAATAGTAACTGAACAAATAAAGAGTCATGCAGAGATTCTAAAACTCTAAAAACTTAGAAAGGAATGAAACTAGATGTTAAAGAGAACGATAAATAGAAAATGAAAACAAAAAGATGAACTTCAATCTTAAAACCCTAAAGACAAAACACAAAAATTACCTGATAATGAAAATGAAAATAGGATAATGATAAAGAGAACGAGCAGGATGATGATCAAGAGAACGAGGAGGATGATGATGATAATAAACAAAAAGATTTGTGTTGTAAACGAGGATGATGATGATGATAATGTACGTGATTATAAATTATTTGTGTTTTTAATTTACTCTATAGGATTGTAAATTATTTTTTATTAAGAGAAACTATTGACAACGGTTATACTAAAAACCACCGTTGTTAACGAGTAATGACAACGGTTAACGGACACCCGTTGTTATATATTTTGACCAAAATGCGTCAAAAGGAAAAATCTAATAAACACTATGACAACGGTTTCTTCAGGTGACCCGTTGTTGAAAGTAATAACAACGGTGGTATTATAAAAAACCGTTTTTATAAACAATGTGTTTTTTTTTTAATTTTTCAGATACGCGCACGCGGTATTAAAATTTGAGGCACGAAAATAAATTCATTAATTACGTTTAATTTATTTAACTTTGCTCTAAATTTAATTAATTTATTTAATTTTATAATATATATATATAGGTATAGTACATTATAATTGTTATGTTATTTAAAGATTTGTATATTATAGGCGTAAGTTAGGTTTAATTATTAGCTCGGATCGGGTTTGGCCTGGGAATAAATTCCGATCGGGTTAGATTCGGCGTGTTTGTAATTAATAACTTTATCGATCGGGTTATTATTAGTTTGGGTCGGGGAGGGTCCTTTCGGCTTTCGTGTCTGTTTCGGGAATGTTTATAATTGGGCGGGTCGTCGATAATTTCCGGGTCAAGCGGATGTGGTTATATATATCGAGTCTAGTGATTCTCGAATCGGGTAATTTTCTTTTTAAGGTACTGGTTATTATAATCACGCATCACTAGCTAACCGGAAACTGATCGGGTGGCCAGTTACGGATCGGGCAATCCACTATCTAGAGCTAGTAGCTACTTCGGGTCCATCGCTTTTGGGTCGGGGGCACGTGTCATCAGGTGGTTTCGGATCGGGTGGTTTCGGAACATGATGATAATATTGATGATATATAATACTGATGACTTCCGGATCATTAACCTCGTACTTTGCAATAATAACAGATTCATCAATGCATGCAAGTATTATATATACACGACAATGTTTCCAAAATTAAATAATGGGGTCGATCGACTTCGTTCAAGTACGCTAAAAGGGACGGATATATTGATGCACATATATATGCTCAAATTAATTAAAAGAGACGGTTTTTTGCTTTTTACCACCTATAATATATTATTGGGTTCAAAAGTTTACAACTTACCACGTCTTTAGTCCGATCTTTATAATCAAATAACTAACCACATAAAATTGAAGAAACCGGCCCCTTACAATAATCCACAGCTATTTTCCATTAATTAATTATATTTACGGTTTTTGTTATTTATCGTCTCGCTTAATTACGTTTTATCAACAAATGGTTATTTTCATATATTGACGGCCATCAAAACTACCCCACATACATTTATCACTAATTATTACTTATCACAACACCCCACATTATTTATCACTTATTATACTTATTACGTTTTATCAACAAATAAATGGTTACTAGGCCATATTCCGATCGGGTTAGATTCGTAGGGTATGTAACTTTACCGGGTTAGTTTGGGTCAGGGAGCGAGCGAGGGCCGGGTCCTTTCGGCTTTCGTGTCTGTTTCGGGAATGTTAATTGGCGTCGATCATTTTCCAGGTCAAGCGCTAGCGGATGAGGTTATATATCGAGTCAGGCCGTTTTTGCATCACAAACCTGAAACTGTCCGACCCAAAATTAATTAGCTAGTATCGGGTTATTTAATTTAATTCGATAGAAATCTTTATTTATTATCCGCGTGATGATTATTAAGTATCATTTTCGGGTCGGATCACTTTTAATTATTAAGTATCATTATTAGTATACGTGTGTTACTTCAAAATAACCCTAAACCCTAAACCCTAAATCCTAAACCCTTTTATATATATATATATATATATATATATATATATATATATATATATATAGTAGATTATCGCTATTGATCAAACATCAAAATATTGAACATCAACGGAATTAATCATATCAATTCAAACACTTTAAACAACATTCTTTCTCATTGATTTCATTAGGAATAACCTAGATTTTATATTAAAGTACATTACGTTCATCCGACATCAAATAAATAAAGATGTTAAATAATCTAGAACAATTCCGGTTAAGAGTAAAAAGCTTTTCTCACACTGCCACCAACAATCCGGAACAATATTGATGATACTGATGACTTCCGGATCATTAACCTCGTATTTTGCAATAACAGATTCAATGCCTGCAAGTACACGTCTTGCATGTGGAGATAAGGTAGGACGGGTACAGCTCAACATATCTCTTGCGGCATCCAACCTGCGAGTATCAGGCCGACGTGGGTAGCCAGAGGACGATGATGATGACGACGCTTGGTTGACAAGTCGGACTGCTTCACGCCTCTCAATCCAATAATCCCTTCGATGTTCAATGGATCCTTTAATCAATGGGTGATGATCAGCGGGAACTACGGCAAGAGCCTCCTCCTCATCTGCAATCAATTTTGTAAGGGTCGTCTCATCGTTGAGAAGGTTAACTGCTGCCATTGATGATGTTAATTTGGAGTAATTAATTAGGGTTATGTAATATTTAAAGGTCGTCTCATCTGCTGTTGTTTATTCACGGGTTTACACTGCAATATCTTTTAATTAAAAATAATAATATTGAGAAATAACAACGGTTATTGGTTAAAAAACCCGTTGTTATTACTTTCCACAACGGTTTTTATGACTGCAACCGTTGTGATAGAGTAATGACATCGATGAATCATAGCCGTTGTGATAGAGAAATAACAACGGTTATTCGTTAAAAAAACCGTTGTTATTACTTTCCACAACGGGCCTTTGTTTATAACCGTTGTGGACAGTCACTAGTTACTGCATATTGCAGTAAGTGCATTGACTGCATAAGAAATGTAACTGCATATATACATTCACACATTTACTCAATCAATAACTGCATGTGAATGTATAGTCGTTTTGGGATTTGTAAATGCATGTGAATCAATGCATGCATGTGAACCAATGCATGCATGTGAATCAATAACTGCATGTGACTCAATAACTCCAATCAATAACTCTCTATAAATACAGCCTCAATACAAGGTTATCAACCACATACAAAATTTCCCAACTCCAATCAATAACATATTTGCTAAACCATACAAAATTTCCCAGCCTCAATACTAATATCAACCATACAAAATGTCTGAAACTTTTACTAAACCATATGCTTCCATCATGAAACAAGTGCCTTCTCATATTGAGGGTGGCTACGTTGTGTGTAAAAGCTACAAGAAACTCCGTGATACGCTTATTCGAAATGGCTACTTAATCAAGAAGATGTGGCCAAATTATCATCGCACGTACTTTACAGGGGAACTCGTTTTCGAGTTTGGGATGACGGATGCTCATCGTGCGTCCTCATTCAAACTGGCAAGAATGTTTGACAAGGCCGGGCATGTGCAAAAAGATTTTATTGAGAGCACGGACCACCAGCCTGGGCCATATCTATGGGTGGCTTCCGAACATGACCGTCACCTATTCCCAAATGGGGTCGACCTCGTTGAAGTGACCCAGGTAGACCAGTGGGAAGGGTTGGTTCTGGCCGAGGCTGACCTGATTGATGCATATGCTCTAGCGGTGGCAGCTATCCGAGAGATTTACCCGCACTCAATTTAGTTTGTTGTTGTTGTTGTTTGGTTGTAGTTGTTTGGTTGTTTTGGCGCCATTTGTGTGTGGCGCCGTTTGAACTTATTATTTAATAACATTAATGTTGATACGTTAATTTGTTTTTTGACTTAAGTTTAGAAGTAATTAAACTAATTCAATTCAAAGCTATTCAATCGATAAAGCAAAATTAGAATTGAACTAATTCACAAATTCAATAATAAACGACATTGAGGAAATCCACAATTCAATAATAAGAATTGAACAATCTTAATAAGAAATAGTTGATAAAAAATAATACCTGATTAATAAGGGAGATGATGACAGAAAGACGATCAGGGAGTATGTCTTATTGGTGCAGTATGATCGCTTTGTGATAGAGTTTTTGTGTTGCAGTACAGTCGTATTATTAGTGTTGTGTGTTTTCTTCATCTTTATTAACAAATATTGACAACGGTTATTATAAACAAATCGTTGTGATAGAGTAATGACTACGGTTAAAGTAGTCTACCCGTTGTGCTTAATAAACACTATGACAACGGTTTGTGACTAATAACCGTTGTTATAAGCAATAACAACGGGTACATTTACAACAACTGTTGTTGCTTACCTTTATTTTATTTTTAATTATAAAAAGGGACAGCAATATCATAAGCACTATACACTGCAATAATAATCAGCAGAAACCAAAAAAGACAGTAATATCATAAGCAATATACACTGTAATAATAATCAGTAGAAACCAAAACATGGAGACTGTATACTGAATGACCAAAAGCTAAATAATTTGGGAATCTTCAACAATGACCAAAGCTAACAAAAGCTAATGACAATAGACTGAATGACTACACATCTTGAACTTGCTATAAATTCAGAAAAGAATACTCACTGCAAATAAACCAAAGCAAAACCATCAAATTACTTATCTATTTTGGAAATGTCTCAAAATGTTTCTCGTCCATATCACTGTGTCCTAATGAATGCCCAGGCCATTTGGACGATGGAAAATTTGTTGCCAAAAGCTTTACTCCTTTGAGGAATAAGCTTATTGAGCTGGGATACTCGGTCTGCAGAATTAAGGCACAATGGGCGCCTTGGGGATTCAAAGGGATACTACTCATTCAGTTTGGAACATCACTTGCAAATGCAGAATCAGCATTTAAGCTTGACAATATGTTTCAACTCATAGGCCATGGTAAGAGCGACTGGGTTGCTCCGAATAGATCAACAGTCGAACCATACCTCTGGGTAGCCACAGACGAGGACGCCGAGCTTCTGAAGAATATCGTGGACTATTTCCACGTGCCGTATCCGACCATCTTGAATGGTCAACAGTCGGCCAATTCAGAAATCGTCGATGCCTACAACCAGGTTGTGGCTGTTTTCCAAGCAATGTACACCTAAAAATTCCAAGCAACGTCCTGTGTTAGATGTTGAGTGTCAATTGTGTGTGTGTCTGTATCAGCCTATCATAATAGCAGGGTAATGGGATGGGAGGGCCTGTGATCTTGTATGTAAGATTTCCGCTATGGTTGTAAGATTTCCGCTATGGTTCCTAAATGCAAATCTGTTCAAGCTAATAAAGTATCAGTGCTTTACGTTTGTATTAACTATGCCGTTCCTAAGTTATTTAAAAAAAAATCAGAAAGATAGTTATTTAAAAAAATAACAGAAATTAAAAGGAAGATATATAGTTTCTTCGTTAACCCAAATACCTTCACCATGATCATCACGCATATAGATGCTTTCAATGTTATCATGATCAGTGTCAACATTGTCGAAATAAGATACAGTGGAAGAGTGATCCATTCCCTCAAACACGACATCCTGATCATTATCCCCACCATTATTGGGTGCACCCCGTCTACTCCTTATAGATAGTACAACAGACCTGTAGAGTCTATTGATCGAATACGAAAGACGGGAGAGGGGGTGAATTGAGTATTAAAAACTAGCCCCACTTTTTCGAATTATATGATATGTAATTAATTATTTGATCTTATGAATTAAAATCAACTAATCAATTAATTAAAGTAAGCATGAATAACGAAATAACGAAAAGTAAAGAGATAAGAGAGAGGCACACGATTTTTGAAGTGGTTCAGTTTCACACGTTGAAACCTACGTCCACTATTCTCGATTAATAATTTTTAGTACCTTTCTACGGATTACAAAAATTACCAACCCACTCGTATATCAACACTATGATTATAACTCAAGGTGAGTATCGCTAAATACTCTATACTATCTTACGCTAATAAGAAAGTACAATATAACTCACACAGATTCTCGTTAAAGAATTGTAAGCTTATAATGATGTACTATTATCCAATAACGTATTTCACTCAAGCGATTGATAATAATTGATGCACGATTCTTTTGAAAAACAAACTCTAAAAAATAATAAATATTTGCTCAAAGGTTTGCTTTAAAACGATTTTGGAAAATCAACACAAGTAAAATAATAGCCGTGTAAAATATGTGTATTTCGTGTATAGTCGTGTCTAATACAATTGATATGTGAATGAGTATTTATAGTAGAAGAATTATAGTAGATCTAAAACCCTAGTATAATATTTAATAAAGATACTTATCTTATCACAAAATAATATTTGCTAATCTTATAGAAATATCTTTATCTCAAAATATTATTTGGTTTATCTTATAGAAATATATTTATCTTGATATCTCAAAATATTGTTGTAAAGATATAGTAGAATCCTAGATTAGATAAACTAAGGAAACAAACCTATGGAGGCCGGATTCCTATAGCTCACGAAACCCTAGGAGGCACGAATCCCTAGGTGGCACAAACTAGGTTTCACGAAACCCTAGATGGCTCAACCACTAGGTGGGCTAATTAGGTTAACAACAAATTGAGATAGAATATATTAGAAACCCGAGGTAGCATGACAACCCATAAGTTGTATTACTAACCAATAGAATCTCATAAATATATTCTCTAATAAAATAATTGATAAATAAAAATACTCTTTCACTTTTGAAAACATTTCAAAACATTTTATTTCCAAAATCATGCATCAATATTTTATCATTCAAAATCATAGGCTAAAGCTATAACTTTTGAACATAAAATCTCTCGAATGGAATAGTTACCGAATGACGACCTCTACTATCTAATCTTCACAAAGATCTTCAGTATACGGATCATCTCTTCATCTTGATCACAAAGACCCTCCATCTCGAGTCTTGTGTAGATTTATGTAGATCTTGTTTGAAGCGATTTTCCTTAAAGTTATGTCTGGTTAGCTATAACTTCCAAGTTCACTTCCAAAGTTATTACTGAAGTTGGTATAACTTTGTCTCACAGACTTTATCAAAGTTATGTCTAACTTTGATCTTTTCTTCTCATAATTGTTGCTAGCTATAATAAGACTAAAGCACACAATTACACGCATATGATATATCGAGTAAAACATATTATTACATAAACACATGTCATTATCAAAACTTATGAATTGGTCCAACAAATTCCCCCTTTTTGATGATGACAAGTCTCATATGATTTCCTCTTAACAATGTGACTAAGTAATAGTTCCCCTTCAACAAAACACTCCAAAGTTATAGCAACTTTGATCGCAAGAACAAAACAACTTAGCCAAAGTTATAGCTTGAGAGAATTTAAGAGATAACGAGTCTCGACAAGTAGCAAGCTTAAGCAAAGACTCAAATCATATCATTTCTTCCCCCTCTTGGCATCATTGAAAAGACAAGAACAAAGACATGAAACGACTAGAATAACACATGTCAAGGAAAGAAATAGATATGCAAAATACGCAATATAAGACGATATATATCAAGCAAAATAAAGTGCAAATGTTGATTAAACTACAAACCACAAAATATATTGTTAGTTGCCATTGGGCCGAATAGACAATGTCAAAATAAGCCAAATGGGCCGAATAGGATTAGTAGTTTAAGAGTTAAAACAATCAAGGATAGAAAAATCAAGGCATTTTGGGTTGACGGATTTTGTTAGGATCGACATAACCGGGCCTAGTGCGGTACTCAAGAGTGGAAAGACGGTCAAGGCAATTAGACACATGAGAAGCTTGAGCGGTGAGGCAAACATCAAAGTTCCGAACTTTCAACGAAAGAGCCTCCGTCGCATCGTAGATAGTACGCATTCCCTCACGCATCTCCGTCCCGCTCTTAACCAACGACCCGCCTTGGCTCACCAAGAAAGTCATCCTATCCCTTTGCCTATACGCCTCTTGCTTACAATCGATAATATTTCGTTCCAACTTGGCAAGGCGATCATCCACACCATCCATCCATGTCCTCATCTCATGACTCACACCCGACCCACCTTGGTCACGGGTTGAGTTCAAGGAACCCACGCCCACGGCTTGAACAACCGTGTCCAATACCGTCTCAATTTTCTTATCCTGCGCATCCAAGCGCTCCATAATACTACCAATGAACATATCCAATTTGGATTCAATCACAGAAAAATCAGTCCCACCCGACATTGCACCAACCGAACCTCCTTTGACCAAAAATAACAACTCCGGACCATTAGCATCAAGCTTCATAAATTTCAAGAACGTATCACACATCTCATCCTTTACCGCGACCCCATAATTTTGCACATCAACAACTCCCTTTGACTCAAAGAGCCGTGACAACCACATGCCATACGGCAAGTCAAGAGTAGAATAAAATTTGTCTTCGGTCACCGAGAAAGCGGTTTGTGAAATACGATTAAAGACATGAGAAGGTAAATTAACCCGATTGCCCTCCAACCAATGCTTAACGACTAACATCTCATAGCATGCAATTTTATCACGTCCGCCCCGTCGCGGAATCACAGTATTCCATAAAAAGTTTAACAGAAATTTCAGTTTCGGAGAAACACTACCCGCCAACACGCAACTCGACGCCGTCGCCCCAACATCAAAATATTGCTTAACCTCCAGCTTAGCCATGTCCGTCAGTTCCTCCCACGACGTACTCGGATTGATTTTGATTCCATCATCAGGAACCGAAAACAGAGTACAAAAGTCCGTCACGGAAATCAAAACTGCACGGCCATTTATGACGGCATGCAAGACTCCATTGTCTAAAGAAACAGAGGAAAAGAATTGAATTACCTCAATCGGATACACTGGACCCGAAAACTCAGCCATCGTTTCCCATTCTTGGAAATTCAGAAAATCAGAAAAGAATCCCAAAGCCCTATACTTGTCACACCAAGCCTTAGGATAATACCGACCACCGTGTATTCCATATTGAGCAACCCGGTTCACAAGTTTTCGTTCGTCTTTTGTAAGACGGAGTTTATCAATTCCCAAAGATGTTTCTTGCGGCGAAAAATCACGAAGAGTTACCCGTGTGGTTTCCTCGGAAACCGTGTCAGTGGGTTCGTTTGTGGCTTCTTCTTGGAGTCTTCCTTTCCCTTTGTTTAACCGTCTTCTCTTAGTACCCTCAAGACCCGCACCCGACTCAGTTTGGTTTGGGTTGGGTGATTGTTGTGTGGGAGGAGAAGAGGTATTTTTAGGCATGCTTGGCTTGGGAGTTTTAGGATTTGGGTTTTTAGCAATTTTTGATCTAGTGGAAGCCATTGTTGAAGGTTGAAGGTTTGGGTGTTTTTGTGTTTGGGTGTGGGAACCGTGAGGAAGGAGAAGGGTGAGTAAAAAATTGGTTGAGAATTAATGTGGTAAAAGTAATAGGTGTAAGAGTAATTATGATTGTGTAAGAGTAGGTTTTTACTTTTGTACTTGTGCACATGGGTGTGCCGTCCAAGTGATGTCTTTCCCTTTTTTTTTTTTTTTTCAATTTGAATTGTGATAGGAAAAGGATCTTGGGTGGTTATTTTTGTTGAGATATGGTAAGGATAGAATTTGGTAAATAAAAAATATGGAAGGGTTATTTTGTTTGAGAATTTCGGCTAGTATAGGATACATGGGTAGAATTTGGCTCAATTTTGGAAAGTGAATAAGATAGGTTTTTGGCAAATATGTGGTTCATAATTCAATTTCCATAAAACACTAAATATGCAAGATACTCACGTAAAATATATTATATTAAATACAAATATACTAGCAATGAAATATGCGGACACAGTCATATAATCTCGTCTTAATCTAGCCAGTCACGCAGGTTCACAAAATAAATAAGATGAATTTAATTGCTACCGATTAAACCAATTTCCAACCGCAAAATCTCAAAACGTCTTCTCGCTAACGCATTTGTTAAAATGTCAGCCCATTGAACATCAGTACTACAAAATTCGAGTTTAATGTTGCCCTTTTCTACATGGTCACGCAAAAAATGATGTCTAATGTCTATATGCTTAGTACGAGAATGCTGAGCTGGGTTCTAAGAAATAACAATAGCACTCGTATTATCACAGAAAACAGGCATACAACCAACATTAACACCATAATCACATAGTTGTTGCTTTAACCAAAGTAGTTGAGAACATACCAGTCCTGCAGCGATATATTCAGCTTCTGCAGTTGATAATGCAACCGAATTTTGCTTCTTTGAGCCCCAAGTAATTATGCAAGGTCCAACAAACGTAGCAAATCCAGAGGTACTTTTTCTATCTAAAGAACATCCCGCATAATCTGCGTCTGAATATCCTACTAGATCGAAATTGCACTCAAGTGGATACCATAAATATAAATTAGATGTACCAATTAAATATCTCAAGATACGTTTAACTGCAATCATATGTGATTCCTTAGGACATGATTGAAATCTAGCACAGACACATACGCTGAACATAATGTCAGGTCTACTTGCAGTTAAATATAATAAAGAACCAATCATACATCGATATGTAGTCTCATCTACAGACTTACCATTTTCATCTAAGGTCAACTTTTTGTCAGTTACCATAGGCGTGTCCATTGGATGAGCGTTCTCCATACCAAATTTTCTGATTAGCTCCTTGACATATTTTTGTTGGTGAATCTTTATGCCTTCTTTGGTTTGTTGAATCTGCAGTCCTAGGAAGAATTTCAAGTCTCCCATCATGCTCATTTCAAATTCTGAGGTCATAAGATCTGAAAAATACTTGCACAATTTATTGTTAGTAGAACCAAAAATAATATCGTCTACATAAATTTGAGTAACAAGTAAATCAGAACCCTCGGATTTTAGAAATAGGGTTTTGTCGATATATCCTCTTTTAAAATTGTTTTGTAATAAAAATTTTGAGAATCTGTCGTACCAAGCCCTAGGCGCTTGTTTCAAACCATATAGAGCTTTATCGAGTTTAAAAACATGGTTTTGAAACTTGCTATTAAAAAATCCAGGAGGTTGTTGTTCAACAAAACCTTTTCTTCTAATAACCGTTAAGAACTGCAAGTTCTTAACGTCATTTGGACAGTTCATTGCCTTTATGAGTGCGAAGGAGCTGAGCAAGCGAATAGCTTCAAGTTTGCTACGGAGCGAAAGTGTGCGTCGTATCAATCCCCTTCTTGTTGATTTTAACCTTGAACGACCAATCGAGCCTTGTTACGAACTATAACTCCTGAATCATCCAATTTATTTCTAAATACCCATCGAGTACCAATCACAGTTCGATTAGGAGGTCGTGGCACAAGGTGCCATACTTTATTGCGTTCGAACTGTTGAAGCTCTTCTTGCATAGCCACAATTCAATCGGATTCTGCAAGAGCTTCTTTAATGTTGGTAGGCTCTATGGTAGACAGAAATGAATAGAATGAACAAAAGTTATTTAATGTTCGCCTAGTTTGAACTCCTTTAGTCAAACTTCCTAGGATGCTATCCATAGGATGAGAACTCTTATATTTCCATTTCTTAGAGTTCCTAGGCTCATCATCATCTGATGAACTTTCATTTTCCTCAAATGATCCAGAATCAAGATTGGTTCCCCCTGAGTTGGACTCTGGGGTTATAGCTGAAGTTGGTACAACTTCAGTTACAATATCTTGGTTCTGGTTCAAAGTTATAGCATCATCAACTATAACTTCAGTTTCCTTTTCCTTGTTTTGAGAAGAGACATTCGTATCATCAACAATTGTCTCAGTTCTCTGTTCAAGGTCATTTGCGGATTTATCAAGTTCATCATTGATTCCTTCAATAACTTCTTCATTATTTAACTGGCACGTCATCTCTGGAGAGGCGAAAGTCTAGATCATTCATGTCCTCTTCTTCATTCTGTTCAACTTGTTCATGCACACTATCTTCATCAAATACAACATGAACACTTTCTTCTATGCACAAAGTTCTTTTGTTAAAAACTTTAAAAGCTTTACTATGATTAGAATAGCCAACAAACACAGCTTCGTCACTTCGTGGATCAAATTTGCTCAAATTACTTTTTCCATTATTATGGACAAAACACTTACTCCCGAAGCAACGAAGATGAGCTATATTGGGTTTTCTCCCTCTTAAAAGTTCATAGGGAGTCTTTTTGAGAATAGGTCTAATCATAGCTCTATTGTGCACATAGCATGCAGTACTTATGGCTTCTGCCCAAAAGCTCTTAGGAAGGCCACTACACAAAAGCATAGTGCGGGCCATGTCCTCTAATGTTCTATTCATACGTTCCACGACACCATTTTGTTGTGGGGTTCGTGGTGCAGAAAAGTTATGTCCTACACCATTCTCCCTACAATATTCTATAAAAGCTTGATTATCAAATTCGGTGCCATGATCCGTACGAATGGAAACTAACTTTTTATCATACTTGTTTTGGGCGAGCTTCATTAGTACTACAAACTCATCGAAAGTTTCATCTTTAGTAAATAGAAAGATAGGCCATACATACCTGGAGTAGTCGTCGACTAGGACGAATACGTACCTTGATCCACCGCGGCTTCTAACTTTCATAGGTCCACATAGATCCATGTGTACCAACTCAGGTGGACGCTCTGTACTTACTACTCTTTTCGGTTTGAATGAAGATCTAACTTGTTTACAACGGGCACATGAGTCACACATCTTTTCTTGTTCGAATTTGATTGAGGGTAAACCCTCAACTAAATCCCAAGACTTGAGTTTCTTTAAAATCGTTGGACTGATGTGTGCAAACCTCTTGTGCCACAAGCATGAATCATCCACAATGACTTTCATGCACGTAAAGGAACTTGTAGTGACTTTGTTTAAATCAATCATATACACGTTCCGTTTACGTAGACCTTCTAAGATAACATTGCTAGTTCCTTCAACTATGATACGACAAACATTTGAATGAAAAACGACTTTGTTGCCTTTGTCACACAGTTGAGAGATACTTAGCAAGTTATGCTTAAGGCCATCTACCAGATAGACGTTATTGATAGCATGTGAAGAAGATATACCAATCTTACCTACACCGATTATGTTGCCCTTCTTGTTGTCTCCAAAGGTGACCTTGCCACCGTTGAAGGGTTCTAGTGAAAGAAATAAATTCTTGTTTCCAGTCATGTGTCTCGAACATCCGATGTCGAGATACCATAGATTTTTTTCTTTCACTATTATCTGCAAGAAAATCAAATACAGCTTTTAGGTACCCACGCTAAGTTGGGTCCTTTGTGGTTAGTGACTCTATGTATTTGATCCTTCCTAACCCATATCTGTTTGACAATTCTTTTCTTCTTAGGATAGGGTTTGCTAGGTTTATTATAGTGTTTGTTATTGTTGCGACGCACATTAGGTTTAGATGACTGCTTCTGATTCACATAAGGTTTAGATTTTGAAGGTACAGATGTGTAATCGAAAGCCATGTCATAAAACCATCTAAACTCATTATTTCTAACCTCATCACGTTGAGGTTCAGATTCGGACTCACTAGACACGTCATGCTTTTTCACAAAATCAGTTTGATTTTTGTTGTCGTTAACATATTTAACACAATTATCTTTAACATGACCATTGTGACCACAATAATTGCAAATCAGATATTCTGAAAGATTGACGTACTTCCTTCATCTAAAATCACTGTCAGAAGGAGTGGATTTGCACTTATCATGGTCTCTGCGACTATAGCATTCATGACCTAGACCCTTCTTTATGTTATTATTAGACTGTTCGGTAAGGAAGTCTAAGACCTTCTGACTTCCTTCCCACTTATCATGAACTTTTCGTGCATGTAGGAGCAATTCCTTCAAAGACTGAATTTCTTTTTCACACGACGAATGATCTACATTCGAGTCTTTGGAGGGATTGTTCTTTTTGAAATTTTCACGAAAATCATTAAAACGTTTGTTCAAGATAAGTTTCTCCTCATTATGTTGACTTTTGGCTTGGGAGAATTCAGCCTTCAAATCTTTCAATTGCTGAGAAAGAAAAGAGTTTACTTTCTCATGATCAAGAATAACAACTTCCTTTGCCTTAGCTTGAGATTGTAAAAGCTCATTGACTTTCTTCAATTCTAAAGTTATAGCTTCATTAGCTATAACTTTGGCTTGAAGGTGCTTAATGTTGAGCTTCAACTCTGAGATTATAGCTTCATTAGCTATAACTTTAGACTCAAGAGCTTCTTTCTCAACATTTGTCTTGTCTGAAGTTATAGCTGAAGTTGCCATAACTTTAGACTTGAGCTTTTTAGCTTTGGCCTTAAGAAGTTGGTTTTCCTCAGCAATGTCAAGAATTTGTTCTTTAAGATCTTTCAATTCTAGACTCTGCTCATGACAATGATCTAAGGCTTCTTCAAAATACTTAATTAAAGACTTCTTAGATAAATTCTTAACTTGCTTTTTCAGTTCAAGATGACTAACCTCTTCATCATCTTCTGAATCTGGTTCTGAATCTGAGTTGCCAACAAGACACATCTCGGATTCGCTTTCATTGTCACTGTCAGAAATTAGGTCAAGACTGACGTTGCTTAGACACAAGTTGGCGACTTCCTCTTCTTCTGATTCGTCGTCCTCTGTGTCGAGATCTCCCCAGCAATAAGCCATCATTACTTGCTTGAATTCCTTCTTGGTTTTGTCTCGTTGATTTTTGTCTTTGATTTTCTTCCATGTGGGGCAATCTTTGATCATGTGATCATTATCCCCACATTTGAAGCAACCACGACTTGAAAGAGACCCTTTTGACTCAATTGGCTTCTTGTAAGATTTGTTGGTGTTGTTGTTAAACGTTTTCCCTTGTGGTTTGTTAAAGAACTTTTTCTTAAAACGTCTAGCAAATAACACTGTTTCATCTTCAAGATCCGAATCTTGTCTTTCACTAGATTCGGCCTGTAAAGCCACCTTCTTGCTATTACTATCATTTGCCGCATCTTCATCAAGAGTAATCTCATGAGCCATTAGGGTTCCAAGTAGCTCTTGATAAGATAGGTCAGATAGGTCTTTACATTCCTCAATTACCGTCACCTTAGGTCTCCATCGTTTAGATAGACTTCTAAGGATCTTTCTGGCAATTTCCTCGGAGTCAAAAGTTTTTCCAAGATTTTTCAATTCATTAATGATACTAGAGAAGCGAGTAGACATGCTGTCAAGTGATTCATTTTGTTCCATGGAGAACAATTCGTATTTTCGCATAAGTAGAGCTATGCGTTGCTTTTTGACAACAGCTGTCCCCTCATAAGCTAACTCAAGACCATCCCGTATTTCCTTGGCAGTAGAACTAGATGAGAAACGATCAAATTCAGTATGGGTCATGCCGTTTTGCAACAAACTAATAGCCTTTGAATTTTTCTCAGCTTTCTTATAATCTGCCTCAACATAGTCATCTTCTTTCTTTTCGATGGAAGTGCCTGTAGCCGTTCCAAGCATGATCTTATTAGGACCATTCTTAATGATTACCCAACACTCCCAATCGTTACCCTTTATGAAATGGGTCATCATATTTTTCCATAGACTGTAGTTCTTCCCATCGAATACGGGACACTTCAGATGTTTGGAATCCATTAAAATAAAATTAAATGCAGCGGAAAATAAATAAAAATAAAAAGATAAATGGATCAGACTCCTTGCTGTAAGGCAATCAAGAGCACGAGGCTCTGATACCAATTGTAGAGTCTATTGATCGAATACGAAAGAGGGGGGGGGGGGTGAATTGAGTATTAAAAACTAGCCCCACTTTTTCGAATTATATGATATGTAATTAATTATTTGATCTTATGAATTAAAATCAACTAATTAATTAATCAAAGTAAGCATAAAAACGAATAACGAAAAGTAAAGAGATAAGAGAGAGGCACACGATTTTTGAAGTGGTTCAGTTTCACACGTTGAAACCTACGTCCACTATTCTCGATTAATAATTTTTAGTACCTTTCTACGGATTACAAAAATTACCAACCCACTCGTATAAATCAACACTATGATTATAACGCAAGGTGAGTATCGCTAAATACTCTATACTATCTTACGCTAATAAGAAAGTACAATATAACTCACACAGATTCCCGTTAAAGAATTGTAAGCTTATAATGATGTACTATTATCCAATAACGTATTTCACTCAAGCGATTGATAATAATTGATGCACGACTCTTTTAAAAACAAACTCTAAAAATAATAAATATTTGCTCAAAGGTTTGCTTTAAAACGATTTTGGAAAATCAACACTAGTAAAATAATTGTGCCGTGTGTATGTAGTGTATTTCGTGTATAGTCGTGTCAAATAAAGAGTAGTATGTGAATGAGTATTTATAGAAGAAGAATCATAGTAGATCTAAAACCCTAGTATAATATTTAATAAAGATACTTATCTTATCACAAAATAATATTTGCTAATCTTATAGAAATATCTTTATCTCAAAATATTATTTGGTTTATCTTATAGAAATATATTTATCTTGATATCTCAAAATATTGTTGTAAAGATATAGTAGAATCCTAGATTAGGTAAACTAAGGAAACAAACCTATGGAGGCCGGATTCCTATAGCTCACGAAACCCTAGGAGCACGAATCCCTAGGTGGCACAAACTAGGTTTCACGAAACCCTAGATGGCTCAACCACTAGGTGGGCTAATTAGGTTAACAACAAATTGAGATAGAATATATTAGAAACCCTAGGTAGCATGACAACCCATAAGTTGTATTACTAACCAATAGAATCTCATAAATATATTCTCTAATAAAATAATTGATAAATAAAAATACTCTTTCACTTTTGAAAACATTTCAAAACATTTTATTTCCAAAATCATGCATCAATATTTTATCATTCAAAATCATAGGCTAAAGCTATAACTTTTGAACATAAAATCTCTCGAATGGAATAGTTACCGAATGACGACCTATACTATCTAATCTTCACAAAGATCTTCAGTATACAGATCATCTCTTCATCTTGATCACAAAGACCCTCCATCTCGAGTCTTGTGTAGATTTATGTAGATCTTGTTTGAAGCGATTTTCCTTAAAGTTATGCCTGGTTAGCTATAACTTCCAAGTTCACTTCCAAAGTTATTCCTGAAGTTGGTATAACTTTGTCTCACAGACTTTATCAAAGTTATGCCTAACTTTGATCTTTCTTCTCATAATTGTTGCTAGCTATAATAAGACTAAAGCACACAATTACACGCATATGATATATCGAGTAAAACATATTATTATATAAACACATGTCATTATCAAAAGTTATGAATTGGTCCAACAAGACCACTTCTTATCCATAGGATCGGTGACATAGAACACTTGTTTAGCTTGGGATGCCATTATGAAAGGATCATCCTTATTATTGCCAACCTTATCCAAATTAACCAACGTAAATCCCATTTTATTCTTTCGAACGCAATTGTTGTTGTTATCAACCAAGTTACATCGAAACAGAGGTATTGTGAAATCAATGTAATCTAATACCAATATTTCTTGAATAACACCATAATAAAGGCATTTTCCCCAAATAGGTTTTATATCTTTTGAAGTAGCAAAGTGCATTGCCTCAAATTCAGAACTCACACCACTATTTTGCATTGTGCTCAACTCATCTTGGTCGCGGGTGTAAAAATTATAACGATTAATAGCAAAACCGCTGAAAAGAGTGGCCCTGGCATTTGGACCTAACCGAAGACGTAGTAACCTAGGAGAGATATCATCACCATACAAATTCTTATACTCCAAGACAATATTCCTAAACCACTCTCCGAACGTCTTCTTATGCTCGTTTGCAATCCACATCTCGCTCTTGTTTGGGTGATCGTATTTGAGCTCATCTTTGTGTTGTTGAATATAAGGTTGCACCTCATCTTCGTTGTTTAGCACATACGTATGTGCTAAATGTAACATGTCACGTGCCACAATTTTTTCAACCCGGCCCCTTATACCTTTTCCGATCATCCAGTCACTATGACGATTCTTTGGAACGACAATTAACTCCTCAGAGGAGAGATGAGCGTAACAATATGCAAGAGCTTCGTCTAATATAGCGCGTTCAACAATACAACCTTCTGGACGATACCGATTAGATGTATAGTCCTTTTACACTTTCATCAATCTTTCAAAAGGATACTGGTATCTCAAGTACACGGGCCCAAGGTACAAAATTTCCCTAACCAAGTGAGTGGTCAGGTAAATCATGATAGTGAAGAAAGAGGGTGGAAAATACATTTCAAAATGACAAAGAGAGGTGACAACAAGGTCCTGCAATGAATCCGCATCATCGGGATTGATGACTTTATCGCATATGGACTGGAAGAAGAGACAGAATCTGGTAATAGCATATCGTACCTTTTCAGGTAAAATGGAACGAATAGCCACGGATAGTAATTGTTGCATCAATGTGTGGCAATCATGTGACTTTAACCCGGTGAGTTTTAGGTCTTGCATCGACACAAGGCTTTTCATGTTGGACGAATAACCATGTAGCACTTTAATTCCATTCAAGCATGCACAAAACTCTTTTTTCTCATTCCGTGAAAGGATATAAGCTGGTGGCGGTAAAAATGTACCATTACCTCACTTCTGTGGTGCCAACTCTAGCCTAATACCCATCATTTGCATATCTTCCCTAGCTGCGGCATTATCCTTTGTTTTACCGGGAACATTCAGGAGGGTATTGATAATATTATCACATACATTTTTCTCAATGTGCATGAAATCGAGGCAATGCCTGACCTCCAGGTCACGCCAATATGGAAGTTTATCAAAAAATATGGATCTTTTCTTATACCCACGAGTAGACAATTTAGAGCCGTTCTTCTTCCCATATTTTATCTCAATATGCTTTACTTTCTGATAAACTTCATGCCCACTCAAAATTCTAGGAGGTTGACGAAGTTCTTGACATCCATTAAATGCTTTCTGCTGCTTGCGATAACAATGGTCAGGATCCAAGCCCCTCCTATTTCCCAAATACACATACTTATGAGAACACTTCAAGTATTCAGACTCGATATCCTCCCCACACAATGGACATGCCTCTTTCCCATGCACCGTATGCCCAGAAAGGTCGCCATAAGCCGGATAGTCGGTTATTGTACACAATAACATCGCTCTCAAATTGAAAGTTTCATTCCTATATGCATCAAATAATTCTATCCCACTATCCCACAAAATTCGTAAATCATCTAAAAGAGGTTCCAAATAGACATCTATATTATTTCCAGGTTGTTTAGGGCCGGAAATTAACAACGACAACATCAAGTACTTTCTTTTCATGCACACATATGGAGGTAAGTTATTGATAAGTGAATATTTGTATGATTTTAACCCCCACTTTAGCTCGGTTTTGTATGTCATTTGTGCTTTGTTAAGCCATTTTATGAGCTAATATCGTCTTCTAGGCGAATTCCTGTGTTCTAACCTGTTTTGTAGGGAAAGTGACGTTTCTACGCTCTTTTTCTATATTCCCGAGCATTTGCCTAGAACCCGACGATTCGAAGAAGAAAGCTTGACCAAATGTGAAAGGGCATTTCAAGAAGGTTCACTAATTCGAAGAGAGAGAAGGAACAAAGACAGTTTCGTAGTTGTCGGAAGATCAATCAATTAGGCAGAAGGAATTCATCGCTTTACATCAAACCCTATCAACAAACCCGACTCAAGAGGTCAAGGGGGATGTTGGAAGTCAAGTCAAGCAAAGGAAGATGAAACGTTAGTCAACCGCTTCTAGAAGACCACATACCCGATCGGGTAAGTGTGTACCCGATCGGGTATCCTTGCTGATCCAAGCATGACGGCTCCTTCTTCCTTATTTTGTCCTATGTGTTTAATGCCCGACCTCTTCTCCACGAAACCCTAATACTATAAATAGATGCTCTAAGCCCCTCTTCTCAAATCATCTCTATACACACAATCTAATCCTATATCTCATACAATCTTCTTACATATCTTTTAGAATAATCTTTAGATTTCTCTTTAGCTTTAGTCTTTCTAGTTTAGATTATCTTCTACTTTTGTCTTTTGTTCTTAGTTTATTTTTGTCCATTTCATATCAAAACATTAGTTTAGTTCAATAAGAATTTCAATCTTTGTAGTCTACTTTGTTCGGTACAAGAGTTGTAATTCAAGGTACGGTATTTCTATGCGAAGGATTTCTATTGTCATTATCGCTTTCATTGTTGATCGTCATCTAGGTATCCCTAATTTATCCTTTGTTTATTGTTCTTTATTGTTTTCCATTTGATTGTTATTCTCTATTCATATCACTTAGATTCGTTTTTATGTTGTTATAATCATAGTTTCATTTCTCAGATTGTCATATAGTATCATTATTATCACCACATAGAGAGTCTAAATTATTGTTAAAATCAACTAAATATGCCTATCTTAACTTTCATTGTTAATATCATCGTAGACATAAACATAATCATGAGTGAGTAGTCACCTTTCTAGGGTGTAGGGTAGCCATGTTAGATTGATTAAAATATGATAATTGGATAAAAGAAATTGTGCTTTAAAACATTGTGTCTATGCATGTTTGGACTTTAACGATAGTTGACGATTCTTGATCACAATCATTGACTAGTATGGAATTCTTTTCCAAGGTAGACATACGAGACTTGAATAGACAAAGCATGACATGGTGGATTAAGACCTAGTAAATCGCATAAAAAGCCTGATAGTCCATCTGATCTATGATTGTAATGAACACACCATTCTTACGAACGCGCAATGAATTATTTGCATATCCTAAATCCAATTTCATCAATATGTCAATCTACATGTGTGAAACTATTTCCCTAGATGCTTCTCATTTTTTTTAAATCATCATTTGCTTTATTGCTTTCATTTTTAATTGCTTTTATCTTATTTTCATTTATGCCTTTTGTTAGTTTAGACATCACAATTCCAATACCAAGAAAATCATTAGATAAAACTCAATTGTGAGACGATTCACAATCCATAGGAAACACCATCTCCCTGAGGATCGACCCCTACTTCCCTAATGACATTAATTTGTTATTAGCCTAGTCTGGGTAAATTATCTTTGTATTGGGCTTGCGACAAGCCCGATCAAATTTTGGTGCCGTTGCCGGGGAGCACGGTTTAATTTTCTTTTTTCTTGTGATTTTTATCGCAATTAGTTTTATCTAGTCTTTAGGAACCCAAATTCCTTTAGACCTCTCTTGATTTTTCATCTTAGCTTTTCAATCTTATGCCCAGATCTTCTAGACTAGGGACCCCTATTCCTTTAGACCCCGATCTAGAAAGAACTCTGCGTAGGAGACGAAAGTTATTCAACGAAATTTCAAAAGCTTCTGATATTTCAAGTTTAGATCGTATTCGTGAGAAATACTCGGATATCCTACCTAATCTTGAAGGAGAAGAAGATCCATTCTCATCTCCATTCACAATAACTAATCAACTTTCAACCAATACTCCATCTTCATCTTCACAAAAGAAAATGGTTCGACTTTCCGACCATTCTAAACCCACCGCATATACACTTCCAAGGGGTATCGCTACACCTCAAATTACAGCCCAAAACTTCGAAATAAAACCTGCCTTCATCAATTTAATAGAAAGAAATCAATTTGGTGGCAATGCCACAGAAGATCCCAACCTTCATATCCAAAACTTCTGTGACTATTGCTCCACGATTAGACAAAATGGAGTATCCCAAGAGCAGATTAGGGAAATGCTCTTTCCCTTCTATTTAAGAGGAAAGGCAAAACTCTGGATCAACAGTCTTAACCGAGTTGCCTTAGGAATAGCCGACTGGGATGGTCTAGCTCTTGCTTTCTAACAAAAGTACTTTCCACCCGAACGAACCGCGCTCTTACAAAGTCAAATCACTGGATTCCGTCAGAGAGGTGACGAAAGCCTTCATGAGGCATGGGATGAGGGAATATATCTGTATACATCCCTTTAATCTTACAGGATTATAATGAAATTACGATTTATATGATTAACGGGTCATAAACAAAATTGCATAATAAACAAAGGGATTAGGAATAACCTTTAGTCCTCGTAAATTCGGCCTAAG
The DNA here is from genome assembly GCA_022085475.1 of Heliosperma pusillum. Taxonomy (NCBI): domain Eukaryota; kingdom Viridiplantae; phylum Streptophyta; class Magnoliopsida; order Caryophyllales; family Caryophyllaceae; genus Heliosperma; species Heliosperma pusillum. The sequence goes on from JAIUZE010004239.1 coordinate 23,360, forward strand.
AACAGATATCAAATCAGATATCCTCCTAATCGTCTCACCCAAGATTGATCGAGAAATGCCCTTGTATTTGCTAGAAAATTAGAGAGAAAAAGAGTCTATATCTTTTTGTGTGATGTAAATTAATGATGAATGAATTAGAGAGTTAGAATGAGTAAAACTCTACCCATATACTCCCCTATCTCACGGCTCAAAAGGAGAAAATAATGGATTATTTTTCTCTTATTTTGTTACCTATTTTAACCGAAAATTCATCAATGTATTTGGACTCTTTTTCGGTTATATTAGCTTCCATTTAATATAATGTTATACATATTATATTTGTCTAATATGTTGTCATACATTAATAAGGTCCATTACAACATTTTGCAGTGGATATATTAACATAACCATTATTATGACAATCGTATAATATATACTTCAATTATAAATATCGGTATATTTATAATCCTGCTAATTAAATATAACGGTTTATGTTTAATTACGAATTAACATTTTACTTCGTTTAAGCTCACATTATATACTACAACTAAATATAACATTTTATATTTAATTACGAATTACAGTTAATTCGTCTTAGCTAACATTATTTAATCGTTATTAAATAATTATATCATCATCACATTGACTAACCTTTTAGTCAAAAACACCGACTAACCTTTTAGTCATTTAATAAGGCATCAATATGATTATGTTCTCAAATAATCACATCTCTCAATCACATCCTTTAGGTGTGACTTTTAGGGACCAGTTGATCACCGCCATCTGTATGACAATAACGTCAAACTTATCTAGCAAGCCAACCGTTATCGATAAACGTTAATTAACTGATTACAATACAAAGTATACCCTGTGAACCTACAGAGATTTATTTATGTTATTGCACTAACTGTGGAGGACACTGGCTCCAACAATCTCCCACTTGTCCGTACAAGTGTATGTGCGATAACAGATTCTCATATCCATAATAAATTTCTCCCACTCAATGTAAAACAATTTGCAAAGTCCGTATTCACAAAGGTCGTATTTTACAAGTGATCTGTATCAAGAGTGGTTTCCCCGACTAGAGAGTAACTTAACTGATAAACGAATATTCATTCGAGCATGGCCATGCATTTCAGTTACAGCTCCTCGAGTGGCCCTGAGAAATATCATATCCTGATAAAGGTTGGATATTTTCTTCAACTCAAATCTTGCAGATACAAGCACAGTATGAAATGACCCAGTGAAAATCTACTTAGCCTCCTATTACGGTCGACCATGAGAAAGAAACCAAAGTCACCCAAAAACTGCCTTTACCTCAAGAGACAGTCGATAGTCAAAAGAATCGACTCTAGGAACACTATGGATGTCATATCCACGACCTGGCACCTAATGTTCTGAAACATTTAGGACTCCATAACGTCGTCACAAAATGTCCTGCGCAGTATCATTATAACCCGCATCTATGATCGATCAGTCAACTGTTTGACTTATGGCTCGTTGAACCCACCATCAATCGACGTCACAAAATAATTGCCAGAGTTATCAGCTCATGTAGGCGATTACGGACCAAAACAAAATATAATGTAATTCAGTTCACTTTGTGGTGTTCAATGTTGTCAGTACAACCCACATGAAAAACAAAATATAAAACAAAACGATGATTTCATAGATAGTTTTTATGAAAAAGATACAGGTGTCTACTCCATATAAAACAACTAATACAACTCAGGAACACGTTTGATTCCCATGGAAATAACGTGCCCTTCATGCTTATCATATCTTAACGGTTTAGTGAGAGGATCTGCAACGTTATCATCCGTAGCAATCTTGTCTATCACTATCTCCCTTTGCTCCACGTAATCTCTGATCATGTGAGCCTTCCGTTGTACATGCCTAGACTTGTTGCTGGACTTAGGCTCATTAGCCTGGAAGATGGCACCACTATTATCACAATAGATGGTGATCGGGTCATCCGAACTAGGAACTACAGTTAGTCCCTGTAAGAATTGACGCATCCATATAGCTTCCTTCGCAGCCTCTGAAGCAGCATAGTACTCGGACTCTCCGTAGAATTGCTATTACATTTTGTTTGGAGCTTTTCCAGCTGACAAAGCGCCCATTAAGAGTAAACACGAATTTCAGACGAGGACTTTTCGAGTCCCATCTCGATTCCGTTTGGAAGCTAGCATTGGTAACCGGGTTTTGCGCATAGCTCAGTGTCTCCTCCATAAGTCAATACCCAATCCTTAGTCCTCCGTAGGTACTTAAGGATATTCTTAACAGCCATCCAGTGTGTTTCACCTGGATTGCCTTGGTACCGACTCGTCATACTCAATGCATATACCACGTCTGGACGTGTGCATATCATGGCATACATGATCGATCCTATAGCTGATGCATAAGGAATCCGACTCATGCGCTCGACCTCTTCCGATGTCTTTGGTGCCTGAGCTTTACTCAAATGCATCCAAGAGACCATTGGAAGGTTCCCCTTCTTGGAGTTGGTCATGCTGAACCTCTCAAGAATCTTATCTATATAAGACTCCTGACTGAGGGATAACATCCGTCGTGATCTATCTCTGTAGATACGGATCCCCAAAATTCTTTGTTCTTCACCCAGATCTTTCATCTGGAAATGGTTCTTTAACCAAACTTTTACCGAAGTTAAGAGAGGTATGTCATTGCCAATCAAGAGTATGTCATCAACATACAATATTAGGAAGACAATCTTGCTCCCACTCGACTTAATATATAAGCATGGTTCCTCGACCGATCGAGTAAATCCATTCTCTTTTATCACCTGGTCGAAACGACGATTCCAACTCCGTGAAGCTTGCTTAAGTCCATAAATGGAACGCTTAAGCTTGCTTACCTTCTTAAGATTTTTAGGATCAATGAAACCTTCGGGTTGTACCATGTACAACTCCTCCTCCAAATAACCGTTTAAGAAGGCGGTTTTCACATCCATTTGCCAAATTTCATAGTCATGAAAGCGGCAATCCCTAAGATTATCCGAATGGAACGCAGCATAACTACGGGTGCAAAAATTTCATCATAGTGCAATCCTTGCACTTGAGTGAAACCCTTTGCGACTAGTCGTGCCTTGTATGTATCTGGTTGTCCTTCTACAGAATGCTTTATTTTATAAAGCCATTTGCACTGAAGAGGCCGAACCTTATCAGGTAAGTCAACCAGATCCCATACGTTATTCTCATACATAGAGTCCATCTCGGATTGCATGGCTTCAAGCCATAGCTTAGAGTAGGAACAGGTCATGGCACCTTTATAGGTAGCGGGTTCGTTACTCTCTAGGAGCAAAATGTCATCTCTATCATTCTCCTCGACCATACCAATGTATCTGTTTGGAGGTATGGAGACTATACCCGACCTTCTAGGTCCCTCAGGAATATTAACCACAGCCGATTGATTGAGGAACAATTCCTCCATTGGTAGGTCGGGTTGTGGTTTGGAATCTCGACAGATCGAAGGTTCCATTACTTGTCCTATTCGAGAAATTCTTTCTCTAAGAACGTCGCACTAGCCGACAACAAAAACGATGTTCGGTAGGCGAAGTAAAGTTAATGACCAACATCCCTTTTGGATAACCAATAAAATGTCTTTGACCGATCGGGGGCCGAAGTTATAGTCAGGTCCCATTTGGACATAAGCCTCGCAGCCCCCAAAACCCAGGACAAGTAGGGACAGTTCACTGCCCATAATTCATATGGAGTCTTGTCGACAGCTTTAGAAGGACTTCGTTAAGTATTAGCGCAAGCAGACAATAAAGGCATATCCCCATAATGAGTCAGGCCACAAACCGTGTGACTCTCTGGATCGAACCATATCAAGTAATGTTCGATTTCTCCGTTCGGACACACCATTCAATTGTGGTGTTCCAGGTGGAGTTAACTGTAGTACTACACCACAGTCTTTGAGGTGTTGATCAAACTCATTCGAAAGATATTAGCCACCACGATCTGAACGTAGTGCTTTAATCTTTCTATCCAGTTGGTTTTCAACCTTATTCGGGAATTCCTTGAACTTGTCAAAGGACTCACTTTTATGCTTCATTAAGTAGACATATCCATATCTACTCAAATCGTCCGTGAAAGTGATAAAATATCTATAGCCATCTCTAGCGTTGATTGACAAAGGTCCACACACATCAGTATGTATGAGTCCTAATAGGTCAGCAGCGCGCATTCCAACACCTTTGAAGGAAATTCGAGTCATTTTGCCTATGAGACATGATTCACACGTGCCAAAAGATTCATAGTCAAATGGAGAGATAGTCCCATTATAAATGAGCTTTTTCACGCGTTTTTCATTTATGTGTCCCATACGGCAATGCCATAGATAGGTTTGATCTTTGTCACCAACCTTTGCTTTCTTATTACTCACATGCATTATATCTGTGTTTTGATCTAAAACATATAGTCCACACACATAAGGATGATTGTCTCATTATGCTACTTTATTTCAGCTTTATTTCTGTTTTCCTGTAAAGTACTTTATGTTTCCTATCTTCTTTTGTAAGCCAACTGCGGCCCTAGATGTAATGGACGAGCAAGATGTATTCTCATTGCCTATATAAGGCTTTGTCCTAATGAATGAAAGGCAGATTTGAAGAACATATTAAAACTGAAACCCTGTTTCTGTTTAAAGCTCTTGGCTGTGTGCTGGAGTATTCTTCCTTTGCTGTGTGCTGGGAAGTGAGTCTGAAATCCTTTGATGTGTGATGGGATCAAGTCTCAACCCTTAATCATTGGCTGTGTGCTTTGATTAAGGTTCTATCAGTCCTTGTTTGTCAGTATTCAGTCCAAAAAACAGAATTAGTTTGTGTGTGTCTAGAATCATAACCAAACTTACCTCATTTTCCGTGGTTTTCTTTAATAATTTCAGTGCAAGAATGAAGAGGAGAATCGGTCTAAATATATTGTATATCACTCACACAAAGGGTTCCAATCCTCAGGTTTATTAATACCATACACAAAGGTAATAAAAAATTTACTATCATCATTAATATTAATCACCTCAATATGAATAAATTGAGCAGACATTTCAATCACATCTACCTTAAGAGTCTGATGCCTCCATAGCACCCAAATCCTTCCACCATGATGAAAACTGTGACTTTTGGTGAAAGACCAGCCATTACATACATTTCCAGCTACATTACTTAAAGAGTCAGGTTTGACCCTGGTCTCAAGGAGCTCAAAAATATCTACATATGTTTGATGTAAGAACCATTTGATATATCTTTGTTTCCCATCATTATTCAGGCCCCTCACATTCCATACTCCTAATCTAGTCATTAAGAGATGACTGACACTCTCCTCCTCCTCTTCCTCCTCCTCCTCTTTTATAAACCATTTCAGCATATTTCCCAATAGCATTATTAAGTTTGACAACAAAATCCTTTTCCTGACCCCTAGGTATCCTAGTCTCATGTCTGGTCATCCTAGTGATAATCATGGCAGGAGTAAACAATGAGCTGTAACTTATACTGACATGAGTGTTTGCAGGAGTGACCATTTCCCCCATGGTCTTTTTTGCATGATCTTTAGAAGCGATCTAGGTCTAGAATCTCATATAACACCCACTGTAGTTTTTGCCAGGGCAGGGAAATCAACAGGGTCTAGACCTGTATCTTGACCTATTTGTTCCTTCCAAACTTTCCTTACAGGAGCTTGAGTAACAATTCTTTGAGGAGCATGAAAAATCCTCCTTCTACATACATTAGAGTTGTGCCCCATTCCTTGGCATTGTTTACATGTGACAGGAACCCAATCATACTCAAGTGGAACAGTTGTCTCCTGGCCCTTCCCATCCTCAAAATGAGTTCTGTCAGGGAATTGCTGATCAACTTCAACCTCCAGAAGTCTCTTAGAAAACCGAGGAGATTCTTTCTCAAGGTAAGGTCATAATTCCTACCAAATTAGCCTATCAGAGAAGCAATTTTTGCCAAGCAAGAATCACCCCAAAATTTTAAGTCAAGTCCCACAAACTTAATCCAAATTGGAACAGATTTAACTGAGACTTTAGCCGTCTTAACATTAGGGTCCCAGGGACGGAGAATCACTGGTTTACCATCAAACAACAACACACCCCTTTCCAAAACCAATTTCTGGTGCTCAGACGTATTAAACCTAACAACAAACAGACCATTCGGTAGAAAACCTATCTTAGAGATAGCATAATCTTTCAATTCCCTCCTTATAAAACCTTCTTATGCTATTTTGGGGGGGGGGGGGGGGGGGGAGTTGCCTCAATAACATACCCAAACACAGTAGTATTCCAATAATTAATTTCATCTTTGACATCATCTATAGTTAACCTGAGAAGATTACCTGTACTAGTGAGATCTCCCCCAAAATGCTCAGCTATCGGCGCTAACTTTCCATTGTAGGATGATTTATTCTTATTCTTCTTCTTTTTCGAGCCCACAACTGTCCAGTCCGCTTCCTGACTATTCTGAGTAGTATTACTATCATCATGTTCAGTGATAGCGTTATGAATCTCAATCTCCTTCAATTTCGAGGCTACCTCCATCAACAATAATTTTGCTTGCCTCCATTTAAAATTAGCAGCTTTTATATTATTATGAATACTAGAAAGATATTAAAATAGTGTTTTAATAATTGGTGTCTAATATTATTACTAATTGAATATAAAACTATCAAGCATGAGAATCAAATTGATTTTGGCCTTTGCACAAAACCCTTGAACACCCAAGAAGGAACTTTCTCTTTCCAACTTTCTCTCTCATGCTTTTTTTCCGGTTGTCAAAAAACTTTTGCTTTACTACAAAATCTCATCAAAACATAGAGAGGGAAGGGAGAGAAAGAGTTCATCTTTCTTCAACTTATTTTTGGGATTTTGCTTCTTAGTGTAGATACCTCGTTTCTACACCTTCCGTCAACCACCCAGTGATGATTGGGCCGCATGTTTGATACGCGGAACGGTTTACGACAGTTCGTAACTTTATCGTCATTTGATAGCTCAAATAATTGTGTCTATCCCTTCGTCGTCATCTACGCACCCGTACGGTCGTTTTGACAGTCATTAGAGTTCATTTGGAGTCCAGGTCAAAAACCGTTTCATTTTCTATAAACCGTTTTAAAACTCCGATTCGAAATGCGCGGAACACTCTTATTATTTTATTATATTTTCAAATTCTATCTTCTTAGTAAAACTCGTATTATCTTTTTAAATGGAAGTATAAATCAACCACAAATCTGTAATAGAAACGTGGGAATCTTCCTTCCGTGGCAGGAAACCTCTGGGAAATGACGCAGCAGGTGATGCGCCTCTTCCAAAGGTCGCAGTCCTACTGCACCTCTTCCCCAGTCTATTCTTTCCAAAGTTTGAGTTGTTCTACGACTCTTTCACATTTTTTACTATAAAATGAGAGCTCCGTTCTCACTTTTAAGGCACGCGAGTGTTCCGCCCCTTCTCTCTCTCTTTGCATTCTAGACCTTGCTCTAAGCTATCGACATCTACGTGCTTGAGCAATCGACCAGTTAAGCTCAGATCCTTCTGGGTACCCGTCACGTTTTTCATTGACCGACCAATTTGACCACTACACATTCAATAAACTAATCAATCAACTTTTTGTCCTACAACAAGGGCACTTTCTGCATACATTCGAGTCGAGCAGCCGCTAAAACGTAACTTAGTTCATATCTCATTTCGGCAACATGTAAGTCTGAGGGTGTTAAATCCCGTCTTTTTATTTTTTATTTTTATTATTCATTCATGTAAGATCTATGTCATAAATAATCCAAAATCGATTTAAAGTCAAAACCTTTTCATAAAACCTTTTCAGTAGTCATCAGACGTCGAGAAGAAACGCAGAAGTATCTGCGCCTTCTGGAAGGAACGCATCACCTGTTGCGCCTCTTCTAGAGCTTGCCTGCTCCTGCTCTTATTCTTCTTCCTCTGGTTTCTACGTCTTTTTTTTTCCTTTTCTTATTTTATAATATTTATCTTTTACATGTCGTTTGTTCTTGGCTTAGATCCCTAATAGTCAATATTAGCGGGTTTTCGTATTTTAATCAAGTTTGAGTCATTAGAGATTCGATTTATTCATATCAATCTTTAAGATTCGTTTTTGATGAATTATTAGTGTAATTTAATTAATTTAAGCACTTTCACTCGAGTATTAGATCGACATGTAAATTGCAAATACCAACGAACATTAACTGATTGCGATTCTGGCTGCACAGCCAAAACTCAACCCAAGAACAGACGCAACAGGTGTTGCGCCTCTTCCAAAGGACGCACCTGCTGCTGCGCTTGTTTTGGGCTTGTTTCTGTCTCTGAACATCCATTATCATTTCGACATAGCTTTAGTTATATATTTAATCAACTATTAACTCTAATATCGATGCCTATATGTCTTTTTATTATTTTATTTTCTTTCCTTTCAAACCTTCGTTTTGAATATATTTCTGACATAGATCATGTAATCCATTATAATTTCATTTTAGTTATTGTAATTGTATGATTTCTTTGTCTTTCGTACATAATTAATCATAAATCCCAATTTCGACATCATTGAATTCTAATTACATGTTCACCGACTTAGTCTAATTCACATGCTAGGATTAAATTGTGGGTGTTGCATTGCATGCATATAATTGATAACATATCAAGTACGAACGATTTCCCTAATCATTATAAGAGGCCGCTATCGAGGCGGGCGGGATTAGGTGTTCGATTAAAGAACTTTCTAATACGTACCCTCACCCCTTATTCCAGATCTCCGTGAGCACCCGTGTTCATTGGCATCCACGAGAGTCATTATAGACATAGAATGTTCAGGGTAACGAGTTCTTAGTGTTCATGTCATTACTTTGTGTCTTGACATGGCTTAAATTATTCGAACGGTTCCAATTTTCCACAAAAATTGGTGGCGACTCCACAAATGCGTATTTCTACGCTTGTTCCTTGTTTTTAACCCGTGTGCGCCCCTCGTGGTTCCCCGTGTACCACAGTTCGGCAAGGATCCACAATCCGTGTATCACAGTTTGGCGACTCCGCTGGGGATAATAAACTTACGTGTTATCCAGGGTGAAACTTGAACAAGCTTAGGGAATAGTTTGTACGAGACAGTTGTCGGTTTGGATTACTCGACCTTCTTAGGTCGTTTTATTCGGCCTTCCTAGGCTCAAACATTACCATCTCGACCAATCGTCCTATCCAGACGGTCCAAATTCTTATCTGGGCCTAAGGATGAATATCGATTGACGTGAACCATACCGCATTACATACTCATGTTAGTATCAAGAGCTTTCACTACTCGAGGAAATGGACTAGGAACCGACCTTACTCATGCTTGGCACGGACCTCTCCACAGACCCTGGGTTTAATTGCTTGGTATGGCAACCTCACCCTTTAAACCAAACCCTTTTTAAAGCACTGAGCGTACCGTTATAATGCATGTATAAATGTGTATAACCCATACGTGATCACCATTTTGTAAATAAACCATGACGAACGTTTCAAAACAAAATACTTTTCAAAACGGTAAAACATTTTCAAAGATGGCCTGAAATAGCGCAAAATAAGTCGAAACTCTGCCCAAACATTCATTCAAAAACTCGTAGAACCACACTAAGGTTTTCTAGGACAAACATTCCAAAACTAGTAATCTTCAAAACTCACTTAGCACAGTGGCACACACCCACTTCACAAGTCGAGTCATTCTCCACTTCGAGTCGACACTCCTACAACCACACTACGGTTGTCTAGGACAAACATTTCAAAACTAGTCATTTTCAAAACTCACTTAGCACAATGGCAAACACCCACTTCACAAGTCGAGTCTTTCTCCACTTCGAGTCATCACTACAACAACCACACTATGGTTGTCTAGGACAAACATTTCAAAACTCACTTAGCACAGTGGCACACACCCACTTTACAAGTCGAGTCTTTCTCCACTACGAGTCATCACTCATACAACCACACTACGGTTGTCTAGGACAAACGTCTCAAAAGTAGTCATTTTCAAAACTCACTTAGCACAGTGGCACACACCCATTTCACAAGTCGAGTCATTCTACACCTTGAGTCAACACTCCTACAACCACACTACGGTTTTTTAGGACAAACATTTCAAAACTATTCATTTTCAAAACTCACTTAGCACAAGGGCCCACACAGACAAAACAAGTCAAGTCATTCTCTACTTAGAGTCAACACTCCTACACTACTACAAAAACAGGCTATGACAACGGTTAAAAACCGTTGTAATATAAAAAAGCGGACGTTGTTAAAGCCTCCGTTGTTAAAGGTTTTAACAACGGTTCATATTTAATGAAAAAACCGTTGTGAATATGTTTAACAACGGTTAAAAACCGTTGTCGTTACTAGCCATCCGTTGTTAAACCGTGAAAATAATTTTGGTGGGAAAGATACAACAACGCTTATGTTAGAAGAAACCATTGTTGAAAGTGTTAATAACAACGGGTATATTAGAGAAGACCGTTGTTAAAATCGTTGTGAATATTGTTAACAACGGTAAAAAAAATTGTTGTTATTACTAGCAAACCGTTGTTAAACCGTGTGAATAATTTTGGTGGGAAAGATACAACAACGTTTTTGTTAAGAGAAACCTTTGTTAAATGCGTGTGTAGTTTTGGTGGGAAAGATTATAACAACACTTAAGTTTTTCAAACCCGTTGTAAATAGAGGTAATAACAACGGATTATACTAAGGAAGCCGTTGTGGAAAGTTTTAATAACAACTGGTATATCAGAATAAACCGTCGTTAAAAGTATGATTAGTTTTTGTGGGAAATATTTAACAACGCGTTTAATGAATTTTCAAATAACCGTTGTTATTTCTTTTATTATTGCTTTTGAAAAAAATTAAATTTGTTCCCCTGTCAGTGAAAATCGTGCATAAATCAGCAGCAGCAGCACGCATAAACCACTTTTAGCAGCAGCAAAATGATATATATATAAATCAGCAGCAGCAAAATGATATATACAACCAAAATGCTCTCCTTCAGAGTAATTCATACTTACAATTTGCTCTAATGACTTCTACAAATAAAAGTTCCTTATCTTCCAAAATAATCTAAGTTTCATTTATTCTTCCTTGCAATGATGTTCAAGGACGTATTTGCCCCCACAAGTCCCTTACCTCGTCTATTTGGTGCTTTTTGTATTCAGAGACATGTGGCGTGGTGATTACATATTGTGGATAAAACAAATAACAGACATTGACATAGGGTAACTGGAGTGTAAACTACTAAGGTTTGTAAGTTTAAGGGATGCTTGATTAGGCTTACTCAAACTGAAAACAATTTCAAGCAGAAATGGATGTTGTTTAAGAGAGGGTGAGTTGTTTTAACTGAAAACTCAAGGATATGACTTAGAGAGACTTCCCTACAGCATGGCACAGGAGAAGGGACTCAAAGAATAGTTTTTGAGACAGGTTTAAAGTGTTACAGCAATGCACAAACACCCTAGACTAGACTCAAACAGCAAGCAAGCTAGTCACAGCAAGGCACAGACTTAACTTGACTCACAAAGCAAGACACTGATCAGACACCTTGAAGATGTATCAGGCTTGACTCAAACTACAGCACTTAACACAAGTTTGAAAGATTTGAGGGATTTCTCAAAGTTAATTCATTCATAAAAAACTGCCTAAAACAATACATAAGACCCTCCTTATATAGGGAGGCTGATACAATGTGAACCTTTGGATGTAAAGTCCATCCAAGGGCCAACTTTGGGATTGAACTACTACAACAGCTAACTAATTAAGAGCCTCACAAGAGGTCGAGTTTAAGAACTAGCTAGTACAGACACAAAGACACAAAACAGACTGAATGCAAAAAGCAATAAAGCAGTTTTTGGATTTTTCCTGAAATGGAAATCTGTTGTTCTTGTTGTCTTGTTGCTTTGCTCTGGGTGTTTTGCTGCTCCTTGGGACTTTCTACTCTTATTAGGACGTATATAAACCTGCCTTGGACGAGGACAAGTTGACTTAGACAAAAGGGAGCCACATCTGTACTTGTACCTTCTCTGCTTTGATGTTCATTGGACTCTAGCTTGGGCTGCTTGTTACTTGAGTTTTTGCTAGACTTCAAAAAGGATTATTCTGGACAAACTTGTTGATTAGTGGGTTGGCTTGATGGTAGGCCATGGTGGGGGTGGCTGGGATGCTCTGGTGTACCTCCTTGGTGCTGGGTTTGCTAACTGGTCTGCTGAGCTATGTCTGATATTGTTTCTGGATTGTGTGGGGAATGTGGATTGAGTTGGACCTTGGCATGGCTTGGTGAGCCCTGGACTATCTTCCTCAATGTCTTGGCTTGGCCTGGCTTGAATTTGGCCTGTCATGGCTTGTTGTTTGGACCTTGTGACTCGAGCTTCCATCTGAGGGGTCCTTGGGTCAGGCTTGTCTGGCTTGTGGCTTGATCATCAAGGCCCCTTGGGTGAGCTCCTGATGCAGCCTCCCCAGGTTGAAAAGGGCTTGACCTCAAGCCTGTGTCTTCCTCTCCCTCAAAATCGTCATATAAGGGACTAAGATCTCCAACATTGAATGTCCCATGAACTGCATATTCTCCTGGTAGATCAATTTTGTAGGCATTAGGACCTATCTTCTCTATGAGTTGAAAAGGACCATATGCTCTTGGCTCTAGCTTGTTCTTTCTTTTGGAAGGGAACCTTTCTTTCCTTAGGTTGATCCATACTAAGTCTCCTGGTGCAAAGTCTTTCTTGACCTTAGGAACCTTTGCGTTCTTCTTGTATAGGTCATTGGTCTTCTCAATTTGTTTTCTGACTGATTCATGGAGTTTTAGCATTTGCTCCACCCTCTTCTTGGCATCATAATGGATCTCTGACCTGCACACATTAGAAAAATTCAAAGGCATTAAGGGGTTAGTACCATAGACCACTTCAAAGGGGAGTGGCCTGTGGCTGCTGATGGAGCTCTATTGTAAGAGAACTCTGCTTGAGCCAACTTTAGATCCTAATCTTTGAGAGATTTGCTGACTATGCACCTCAAGATCCTTCCCAAGGTCTTGTTGGTCACCTCAGTTTGTCCATCTGTTTGAGGATGGTGGGAGGTACTAAACAACAACCTAGTGCTAAGCAGCTTCCACAATGTTCTCCAGAAATGACTCATAAACTTTGTGTCTCTGTCAGATACAATAGTTCTTGGAACTCCATGTAACCTTACCACCTCATCAAGGTATAGCTCTGCCACACTCATAGCATCCTCAGTTTTCTTACAAGCAATGAAATGTGCCATCTTGCTGAACCTATCCACAACTACCATGATAGAATCTTTCCCTCTTGTTGTCCTAGGCAATGCTACTATGAAATCTATACTTACATCTTCCCAAGGCCTACATGGGACTGGTAGGGGAGTGTAAGGCCTTGCTTGAAAGGAACTCTTGGCCTTTTGACAAACTCCACACCTCCTGAGCACTATTTGGACCTCTCCCATCATCTTGGGCCAGTAAAACTGATGCTGCAGTATGTCCACAGTCTTCTGAACCCCAAAGTGTCCTCCAAGGCCACTTCCATGCACTTCCTTGATCAATAGACTCCTATAATAACCTCTGGGAACACAGAGCTTGTTTGCTTTGAACAGGAATCCATTTTGTAAAGTGTAGGGTGAATCAATGGTCCTTGTACCCTCTTTCTGTGCTAACCAATCCTCTGCAAAGTCTGGATCTTCCTGATACATATCCTTCATGAATTCAAATCCAAGAACCCTTTGCTCCATGGTTGATAGCAGAGTGTATCTTCTAGACAATGCATCAGCCACCACATTTTGTTTTCCTTCTTTGTATTTGCTAGAAAAGGTGAATGACTGGAGGAACTCCACCCATTTGGCATGCCTGTGACTGAGCTTATGCTGGCCTCCTATGTACTTCAATGCTTCATGATCAGAATGTAAGACAAAAGGCTTGGGCTTCAGGTAGTGACTCCAATGCCTTAGAGCCCTGACAAGAGCATAGAACTCCTTATCATATGTAGAATAGCTCAGCTTGGCACCACTTAGCTTTTCACTGAAATAAGCTACATGTTTCTTCTCTTGGATAAGGACATCTCCAATTCCCACTCCACTTGCATCACATTCAACTTCAAATAGGCAATTAAAGTCTGGTAACCTGAGGATAGGGGCACTGCACAAGAGTTTCTTCATGTACTTGAAAGCCTGCAAAGCATTCTCAGTCCAAGTGAACTCTCCTTTCTTCATACATTCAGTGAGGGGTGCTGCAATAGTGCTGAAGTTTTTAATGAACCTCCTAGAGAAAGATGCTAGGCCATGAAACCCTCTTACTTATGTGATATTCTTAGGAACAGGCCAAGACTGAACTGCAATAATCTTGTCTTGATCCACTTAAATGCCTCTACCAGACACCACATATCCTAGAAACTTGACTTCCTCAGTCATAAAGGTGCATTTCTCAAGCTTCCCAAAGAGTTTATTCTCCTTAAGTATCTCAAACACAGCCTCAAGATGCCTCAAATGATCATCCTTGCTCTTGCTGTAGATGAGAATATCATCAAAGTATACTACCACAAATCTCCCTAGGCAAGGTCTAAGCACCTCTGTCATTAATCTCATGAAGGTACTTAGGGCATTTGACAGACCAAAAGGCATGACAAGCCACTCATAGAGGCCATGCTTTGTTTTGAAGGCTGTCTTCCACTCACCTCCTTCCCTGATCCTCAATTGATGGTAACCTTGCCTCAAATCAATCTTAGAAAAGAACCTTGAGCCACTCAGCTCATCCAACATGTCATCAAGACTAGGTATAGGGAACCTGTACTTGACTGTGATGTTATTGATATCCCTGCTATCTATGCACATCCTCCAAGTCCCATCCTTCTTAGGGACCAATAAAGCAGGCACAGCACATGGACTTAAGGACTCCCTTACAAACCCTTTAGTCATCAACTCTCCAACTTGTTTCTGCAGCTCTTGTGTAGCCTTAGGATCACATCTATATGCTGGTCTATTAGGTAGTACAAACCCTGGCACAAGGTCTATCTGATGTTCAATTCCTCTCAAAAGGGGTAAGCCATCAGGAAGTTCCTCTGGGAACACTTCCTTGAATTGATCAATGAGGGGTTTAACTTCTGCAGGGATTACCTTAGACTCCCCTTCCTGAACTTCCTTTGATAGCAACATCAACACAGGTTGCTCTTCACTACATTCTTTGACCATTGCTGATTCAGACAGAAACAAGACTCCACTAAAGTCTTCAGCCATACTGGGACTCCCATAACACTTCTGATGTGGTGGCAAGGGGACTAATGTCACCTTCCTGCTCCCATGATTGAAGGAATAGGTGTTGCTTCTTCCTTGGTGTATGGAGCTTTTATCAAACTTCCATGGCCTTCCTAATAATAAGTGACAGGCATCCATTAATTAGGACCACATCACACAGTACTTCATCTTTGTACACACTTCCAATGGAGAATGGGACCATACATTGCTTATCCACCTTAACCTCTGCTCCCTTACTCAGCCATCTCAACTTATAGGGGTGAGGGTGCTCTTGAGTGCTTAACTTCAGCTTGTCAACCATAGTAACAGAGGCCACATTGGTACAACTACCTCCATCTATAATAAGGTTACAAACCCTCCCTTATATGGTACATCTGCTCCTGAAAATGAGGGATCTTTGATCCTCCTCCAAAGGTATATGTTGTGAATGCATTACTCTCCATAGAACCAAGCGGTGGCCTGTGTCAGGGAGTGCCACTATTGCCTCCTGATTAGGCTCTTCCTCCTCACTCACCACTTCTTCAACCTCAGGCTCATCCCTCTCATACTCAACTAGACCTTCTTTTTCCCAAGTCTCAACCTCCATTATAGTTAAGGTCTTCTTAGAAGGGCAATCCTTCCCGAAATGTCCATAACCCTGACATTGGAAGCACCTAATTCTGTTCTCAGTCAATGAAGTGCTTGGCTTCTGACCCATGATGCCCTTTCCCTTGTCTAAGGTAGGTGGGGGTGCTGTCTTAGGGGTATCAATGTTCCTCAACCTATTGTAAGGTCTGGTTTGAAAAGGTCTAACAGGTTTTGGTGTAACAGACTTAGTCTTTCCTATCTTTTCAATTCTCAGAGATAAGTTAACAACATCATCAAATGACCATAGAGGTTGCATCCTAACCTTGTTAGCAATGCTCTTATCTAGACCCTCTAAGTACCTAGCAATCCTTTGCTCATGTTTCTCATTTATGTCACACTGCAAGGTCAGTTGTTCAAACTCTTTCAAATAGGACTCAACAGGTTTATCCCCTTGTTTCAACTTAGACAACTTAATAAACAGATCGTGGGTGTAATCCTTAGCAACAAACTTGTCTAGCAGTTTCTTTTTCAGTTGAGTCCAAGACTTGATGGGTTCTTTCCCTTCCCTAGCCCTTAACCCTTTCATGGTTTCATACCAAAGAGAAGCATACCCTTTCAGTTTAAGGATGGCTACTTTAAAAGACTTAGAATTATTATATCCTTTGTACTCAAATATTCTTCCTACTTCTCTTAACCATTCTAACAAATCATCAGGATTAAGACTACCAGAAAACTCAGGGATGTCTACCTTAAGATGCTTGTCTATGTGCCTGTGGATGGAAGCCCTGCTCCTTGTTGAGTCATCTGAGTCTGGATACTCTTCATCATCAGGTGGCCTTCCTCTGCCTCCTCCTTGGCCTCTTCCACGTCCTCTGCCTCTTCCTTCTATGGCAAGATTGCCATTAAGAGCCTCATTCACAGCCCTTGTGAGTTGTGTGACAGTTCTGGTTATGCCTTCTACCATAGTCTCTAAGTTGGTGATTCTCTCTTTACTCATTGGGTTGTTTTTGTGTTTTTAAATGTAGTTAGGGAAAATGAACTCACTAAGATTCTCAACCAAAGCTCTGATAACCAATTTGGAGTGTAAACTACTAAGGTTTGTAAGTTTAAGGGATGCTTGATTAGGCTTACTCAAACTGAAAACAATTTCAAGCAGAAATGGATGTTGTTTAAGAGAGGGTAAGTTGTTTTAACTGAAAACTCAAGGATATGACTTAGAGAGACTTCCCTACAGCATGGCACAAGAGAAGGGACTCAAAGACTAGTTTTTGAGACAGGTTTAAAGTGTTACAGCAATGCACAAACACCCTATACTAGACTCAAACAACAAGCAAGCTAGTCAAAGCAAGGCACAGATTTAACTTGACTCACAAAGCAAGACACTGATCAGAAACCTTGAAGATGTATCAGGCTTGACTCAAACTACAACACTTAGCACAAGTTTGAAAGATTTGAGGGATTTCTCAAAGTTAATTCATTCATAAAAAACTGCCTAAAACAATACATAAGACCCTCCTTAAATATGTAGGCAGATACAATGTGAACCTTTGGATGTAAAGTCCATCCAAGGGCCAACTTTGGGCTTGAACTACTACAACAGCTAACTAATTAAGAGCCTCACAAGAGGACGAGTTTAAGAACTAGCTAGTACAGACACAAAGACACAAAACAGACTGAATGCAAAAAGCAATAAAGCAGTTTTTGGATTTTTCCTGAAATGGAAATCTGTTGTTCTTGTTGTCTTGCTGCTTTGCTCTGGGTGTTTTGCTGCTCCTTGGGACTTTCTACTCTTATTAGGACGTAGATAAACCTGCCTTGGACGAGGACAAGTTGACTTAGACAAAAGGGAGCCACATCTGTACTTGTACCTTCTCTGCTTTGATGTTCATTGGACTCTAGCTTGGGCTGCTTGTTACTTGAGTTTTTGCTAGCCTTCAAAAAGGATTATCCTGGACAAACTTGTTGATTAGTGGGTTGGCTTGATGTTAGGCCATGGTGGGGGTGGCTGAGATGCTCTGGTGTACCTCCTTGGTGCTGGGTTTGCTAACTGGTCTGCTGAGCTCTGTCTGACATTGTTTCTGGATTGTGTGGGGAATGTGGATTGAGTTGGACCTTGGCATGGCTTGGTGAGCCCTGGACTATCTTCCTCAATGTCTTGGCTTGGCCTGGCTTGAATTTGGCCTGTCATGGCTTGTTGTTTGGACCTTGTGACTCGAGCTTCCATCTGAGGGGTCCTTGGGGTCAGTCTTGTCTGGCTTGTGGCTTGATCATCAAGGCCCCTTGGGTGAGCTCCTGCTGCAGTAACAACAGTAGCATACATAGCAACATCAATATACCAGTAAAGAGATCAGCTCTAATGAAAAAAAGTATTAGCTACATTAAACTACTAACCCTTTCTGGAATGAGGATATATCTTCGCCTAATAATCTCCAATATGAAACGACAAACGTAGTATCCACATTGTATGCTATCCGGCTGTTTAGGGACCTATTATTACATAAAAAACGAAGAGACGAGAAGGCAATTACCAATTAGTTTAATGCGTAATTAAAAAAGACAGATGTCATGCACTTAAGGTATTGTATTTGCGCACGTACCCCTGTTATCATAGTAAAAGTAGGGCCATCATCAGAATCTTCCGTGGGTTGATCGTCGTTAGCTCTTTTCTTCTCAAAGGCCCTTTAAAAAAAAAAGAGGCAGAAACTCACATCCATATATTTGTGTAGTAGTGAAAATAATAATAATTGAAACTTAATATTATGTGCCAAATCAGTATTATAAACTTACTTAATAATCAACTTCTTAAAGGTCTCGGATGGTTGTTTATGCAAAGAGTCCAACCAAAAGACTTTCTTCTTGGTCAGCATGATCGCTGCTAGCACCCAATGTCTCCTAGATCGAGAGACACATCATTATTAACAAGCACAACATCATAACCAAACATATAAAAATGCAATTGTGTTTGGAATCGTAATATTAATTATATATTACCCGATTTCATTATAAGGGGCAAGAATGAGTTTTTTGTTTTTCGCCAATTCCTGAGCAATATAATCTATACGTTCTTCGTACGAAATAATCACGATATTCATAGAAAAAATATAAGGGCACAGGAATCCGTATAGATCATGTGGACTCTTGGGCTCGGGGATCACAACCGATTTCAAGAACCTACATAACGGTTTTAATTTCGGTATTTAAAACACTATATCTTAGTCAAAATATTAGAATATTGCATGATTTATTAAGAAAATTACTTCATCCAAACAAATAGGTGTTGGACATCAATGTCGTCAAGGCCAGCCCAAATGGCTAGAATATCCCATGACAGACCTGTTTGACGGTCTTTCCCTAAAATATCATCCTCGAGCGAAATAATTATCAATTGCTCGAGCTTGCTATGCGAGCATCAGCCTCATTATAAAGGTCCATCATCGTCATCGTTCTTACTTTTTCCATGAAAACGTTCCCAGTATAATTAGTACTGAATATACTCCTATCATCTTTCAGCTGGGGGAAATTATGCGAATTTTCTTTTGTGCTACCTGTCACTGTTAGAGTAAATGTCCTCAACAATAGTTCGATCACATAATTAAATCTCAATAATAAGAATACAAAGGGATGATGAATATTATAGTCAACTGGTCAACATAAATCGGTAACGATTGACTCAATTGAGTTTAACGTTACTGTCGTATGACGGTGGTGATCAGTTGATCCCTTGAGGTCACACCTAAAGGACAATCCCCTAATCATGTACAATAATTAATTGTATAGCGATACAGATTAATTAATCCCTTAAATTGAACTAAGTTTACATTGTAAGTGAGAATTATATCTTATTGTTATATGATTAAATAAGATTCATTTTTAGTAATTAATTGTTATATTACTAAGAATGCATTATGTTTATGAAACATTTGAGATAAGCTAAATTGGTTAATTATAATTACAAATTGTTGTAGATTATTTTAACCAAATATGAGATGACCCATTTTATTTACATGTAATTATAAAATGTGACTTAAAATGTTAAGTCTAGTTTATTGTTATGAAATTGCATTTAAATTGGTTAAATGCTCTTTTATAAGTAAAGATTACATGTTACATGTCACATGTCAAATATGTGACAAATGACAAAATGCAAAAATAAAATGGACACCCATTTTAAATGGGTGTACCGGTTTTTGGTAGTGTAAAAAGAGGATAATCATTTTTTTTGTATAATTCTAATTAGGAATTAGACATAATCATGCACAAAACTATTAACAACACTCAAACTTTCTTGTTAAGAACAATATGAAAGTGACAATGCCTCTCCCATGTGAAGGGGTGGCCGGTCCATATGAGCAAAACAAAGAGGCCAAGTTTCTTTATATAAAGCTCATACAACATTTCATTTTATACATGCAAAAACTTCTCTACATCTCTCTACATTCTTACACTAAAAAGATAGCTTAAGAAGCCTCATATTTCTAGTGTTCATTTTACTAATAATATTACTAAGTGTAGCAATTAGATTATTAGTTATTTTAAGGGAACTACTATATTATACTAGTGTAGTATTTTAATATAGTGATTAGAGGGGTAGTCTTGGGTGCTACTAATTGGAGAGTTTCTAATTTGAAACATGGAAGATCATCCTCATATTACTAGGTCAAGAACAATATTTGAAAGGAGTTCAAATATTGTGCCCATATTTTCATAATCAATGTAAGGAAATTCTTTCTTCTTATTCTTTTATTATGCATGCATAAGGTCCTAATAGTTTAAGAGTAAACTATTAATAAAATGATATTAGAAATGTCTAATATCGAGTTTAAGAAACTTACAAGTGGTATAAGAGCTTTGGTTGTTGCATGCATAATCGATTTATAGTTTTTTCGAGTTATTGTAACTTAAAGAAAACTAGTAATTTGTGTTTTATAAGATAAAATCAGAAAGTTATTTTCATGTCAATATATTCTGGTCCTAATATTATTTTAGGTCATTTTGATGACTTATGGAAATTTATATTGCTCAAATATGATTTTTAGTGTTTTTATTACATTTTAATGACTAAAATGATGTTTAAAATGCTAAAACTAGTTAGACTTATATTCTAACCGTGACATTTGTGCACAATATCACACATGCATTTTACTTACTGTATGTAAAATTTCGTGTGAAGTGGACTTATTTCT
Source organism: Heliosperma pusillum (assembly GCA_022085475.1). NCBI lineage: Eukaryota > Viridiplantae > Streptophyta > Magnoliopsida > Caryophyllales > Caryophyllaceae > Heliosperma > Heliosperma pusillum. The sequence continues at coordinate 44,359 of JAIUZE010004239.1, forward strand.
CGTTATTTATGATTTTTATATGTTAAAATGAAATAAATAAAGGTCAAGTGGTTATAAATACTTCCGCTTTGAATCTGACCATGAAATTTTAGTATGTTGTTATATGCATGTTTTTATGTCAGACTGGAAACTTTCAGACTGATGTAATTTGTCTAGCATGATTTATAAATTTTTAATGTAAAAATGGCATAAATAGTGACTTACTTAGCAAATATAGCTAAAATAAATTTTATATCATGAGAAAATTATTCCTGGTTGCTTAAATGTCCCAAATTTTAGATCTAAAGCTGAAAATTTAATATGATTAATTTTCGCATGCTTTATGTATTTTATTTGAAAAAACCGATAAAGCGCAACCAATTTTTCTCAAAATAAATCCGAAATTTTTAACCTTGATTTTTGACATTATAAGTGTCATGGAAATGTTCCAGAATTTTCAAAATTTAAAATTCAAATTTTGGAATTATTGTAATTAAATTTGGATTTATTTGATTAAAACATGATATTAGAGTCTAATTTTGAGCAATTATATAACAAGTTGAATTATTGTCAAAAATTGAGTGATGACTAATTTTGAGGCCTAAATAAGTTGGGATAATATAACCTACACTTAAATATGATTTAAGTATTGTTTGGTGATTTTAAAGTGTTATTATCACGCATTTCCATAAAACCGGGTTATATATGATATAAACCGTAAAATAGGGCGATTTGGCATTTAAAATGAGCATGTTTTATACATATTATAATGCTTCATTTTATTTTATGTATGTCATAATTTATTTAGGTAATTTTGAATTATGTAATTTTTCCTTGTATGGCCTTAGTTTTAATCGGTATTGCCTGGAATGTAAGGGAATATTGATTCGGTTTTAATTTAATGTGATCTCGTATCACTTTCATTGTATTATTTTATTTTACAAATGTATAATAGGAAATTATTGTAATTTTATTATATATTTTGTAATTATTTGTAATACCGGAGTTTCCTAAAGACGGTGTCATTCGAAAAGGAGTTCCGAGAGAGACGGTGACCTTCGGAGGCGTGCTGTTAAGAGAATAAAAAGGAGAATGTTGTGTGTTTATCTTATTCATTGGTAGCCAATTTATAGTACAATGGGAGATAATTCCAAAGCTTCCATTGGAAAGACAACCATAGGAACTTACAAAGGACCATAGGAAAGTGTAATGGACTATGAGAAATAACAAGTAAGACTATGATGATACATTGGTACATTGGTTTGGTTCAATACCCCCCCTCAAGCTGGAGCATGAAGGTCGAGAGTGCCCATGTTGCGGAGAATATAAATAAACGATTGTACTCCCAAAGCCTTCGTAAAAATATCTGCAAGTTGCTCATGAGTCGAGACATGAACTGGGGCGACGAGACCGTCGGAGATGGCGTCCTAGACAAAGTGACAGTCGATCTCGATGTGCTTTGTTCGTTCGTCAAACACTGGGTTTTGCGCGAGATGCAAAGCAGATTGGTTGTCACAATAGATGGTGATGGGAACGGAGGAGACGGTGCCCACATTGGATAAAAGACCATTAAGCCATTTCAATTCACATACTAGATGAGCCATAGAACGATACTCCGCTTCAGTGGAATAAAGAGAGACGGTGTGTTGCTGTTTTGTTTTCCATGAAATGGGTGAGGTGCCAAGGGAGACAAACCAACCACTGACCGACCTACAGGTCGTAGGACACCCAGCCCAGTCAGAATCACACCACCCGGTTATGGTAATGTCGCAACCAGACCGCAGAATGATGCCTTGACCTGGACAACCTTTGAGATATCAAACAACACGGAGCGCTGCGGTCATATGTTCTGTCCGAGGTTTACTCAGAAAACGAGACAAAAAATGAACGGCGTAGGACAAGTCAGGTCAAGTGACAGCGAGATAAACAAGACTACCTACGAGGCGACGATAAGACTCAACATCTTCTATAAAGGCACCAGTTGCCAACCCGAGTTGATAATTTTGCTCAATGGGGGTAGCAGCACGTTTTGACCCAAGGAGACCCGTTTCAGAAATGATATCAAGAGCATATTTCCTTTGACTGAGATAAATACCGGCTTTGCTTCGTGCCACTTCCAAGCCAAGAAAATACTTAAGGGGCCCCAAATATTTCATATGAAAAAAAGTTCCAAAGAATGTCTTAAAAGTGGCAATGGCTAATGAGTCATTGCCCGCAATAACGAGGTCGTCTACGTATATAAGGACAAACAAACGTAAAAGATTATATGAATTTCGAATATGTAATAGATTATATGATTTTCTATTCTAGGTGCACTGAAACTATTCAGAAAACACAACTTAATAACATGCACAAAGCTTAAGAACTCACAACTAGATTGTTTCTATTCTAAGGATGAAAATGTTAGAGAACTTATGACATATAGTACTTAGCCAAAGCACAAAGCTAATGGACTAAGGTTGAGAGTCTAACCTCAGCACACAGCAAGAGATTGTACCCTCAAGTCCCAGCACTAAGCAAAGGACAATTCTCAAGCACACAGCCAAGAGTTGAATAGAAACAGAGTTTCAATTTTATGTTTTACTTCAAATCTGATTTGCATTTCATTAGGTAAAGGCCTTATATAGGCAACAAGGATACATCTCAGACGTTTAGCTACATCTAGGGCCACAAAGGCTTACAACATAAAACAAAATAACAGCTACAAACTTGCAGACTACTGACATAAAGTAAATAAAGCAGAAAAGCAGTTTCTCAAGGGACAATCTTCCTTAATTGTTTTGATCAGGTATGTCTTGGATGAAGAGTGGACTTTCAAGCATGGATTTGTGAGCCAAACTAAAGTAGGATGGATCCCAAAGATGTGCTGAAGGTCCCTCACGCATTGCTTGTTCAAAAGAGGAAGGTTGACAGTGACATATTAACTACTGCACAAAAGGGTTGAAGTTGGACTGTTGAACTTGGTCCCTAGACTAACGTTTTATGTGGACGTTTTCTCAAGAAGAAATCCTGGACAAAAATGTAGAAGACCCTCCCTAGGACCAAGTTCAAGCACTGGTTGGATGTGTCTAGGTTTAGAAGCTCACCAGGGACCCTGCCCAAGGTGATTGAGGCTGAATTGTACTCTAGTTGTTTTCTTGTTGACTGTTGGGGTTGGGGTTGTTTTTGTGGGTTGTTCTTTGGCTTTAGGGTGAGTTGTTTTTGTTGGGAGTATACTGAGGGATGTTAGGATTGTAGAGTAGGTTATCATAGCTAGTCATGTAGGCTACTAGGCTGTTGGTTGGGTTGCTCTGTGGACTCCTTGACTTTACTAGACTTTGTTCTCTTGAGCTGATTTGTGAGACTTGTGTTTGGCCTTGAACTCCTGTTGCAACCTCCTCTTCTTGAAAAGGATTTGTCCTCAAATCTTCCTCATCTTCTGACTCTCCATGATAAGGGCTTAAGTCTCCCACATTGAATGTCCCATGTACTCCATATTGACCTGGTAGATCCACCTTATAAGCATTGGGGCCTATCTTCTCAAGGATTTCAAAAGGGCCATCAGCTCTGGGCATTAGTTTGTTCTTCCTTTTGTCTGGGAATCTTTCCTTTCTCAGGTGTAACCACACCATGTCTCCTGCTTTGAATTCTTTGGCCTTCTTTGGACCCTTGGCCCTGGATTTGTACATCTCATTGGTCTTTTCTATTTGTTGCTTGACCTGGTTGTGGATCTTTATCATCTGCTGCACTCTTTCTTTGGCATCATAACTGACTTCTTTCTTGAGTACTGGAGCTAGGTCTGTGAGCATTAGAGGGTTAGTACCATAGACAGTTTCAAAAGGACTCTTACCTGTGCTGCTTGATGGAGCTCTGTTGAATGCAAATTCAGCTTGTGCTCGTTTCAGATCCCAATCCTTGAGAGACTTGGCAATAATACACCTCAAGATCCTGCCCAATGTCTTGTTGGTGACCTCTGTTTGTCCATCAGTCTGAGGGTGGTGGGAGGTACTGAAGAGGAGTTTTGTTTTCAGTAGCTTCCAGAGTGTCTTCCAGAAGTGACTCATAAACTTGGTGTCCCTATCTGACACAATGCTTCTTGGAACCCCATGTAGTTTCACTATCTCCTTGAAATACAGCTCAGCTACCCCCAGTGCATCTTCTGTCTTTTTGCAAGCAACAAAATGGGCCATTTTGCTGAACCTATCAACAACAACCATCACTGCATCCTTTCCTCTTTGTGTCCTTGGTAATGCTACTATGAAATCCATGTTGATGTCCTCCCAAGGTTTGTTTGGTACAGGTAGAGGTGTGTAGGGGCCTTCTTGGAAATGAGCTTTTGCTAACTGACAGGGTCTGCATCTTTTGATGGTGTCCTGCATATCTCCTAGCATTTTGGGCCAATAGAACTGATCTTGTAGAATCTCATAGGTTTTCTGCACCCCAAAGTGGCCACCAAGTCCATTACAATGAATCTCCTTGACTAGCAGACCTCTTTAGGGTCCTTTGGGTATGCACAGCTTTTTCCCTTGGAAGAGGAAACCATCATGTGCTAAGTATCTGCTCCCCTTCTTGAGCTGTCCCTCTGAGTACACCTCCCACTCCCCTTTGAAATCTGGATCCTCTTGGTAGAGCTTCTTCATGAACTCAAAGCCTAGGACCCTCTGCTCCATGTATGTTAGCATCACAGACCTCCTAGATAGGGCATCAGCTACTACATTGTTTTTCCCTTTAATGTATTTGCTTGAAAAGGAGAAGGATTGGAGAAATTCAACCCACTTTGCATGCCTTGGATTGAGCTTGTGCTGGCCATTGATAAACTTTAGGGCCTCATGATCTGAATGTAGTACAAAGGGCTTGGGTTTCAGATAGTGCCCCCAGTGGTTCAGGGCCCTCACTATTGCATAGAATTCCTTATCATAAGTAGAGTAGTTCAGTCTGGCTCCATTTAATTTCTCACTGATGTAGGCTATAGGCTTCCTCTCTTGCACCAGCACAACTCCAATGCCCAGTCCACTAGCATCACACTCTACCTCAAATAGCTTATTGAAGTCTGGTAGGCCTAACACAGGAGATCTGCACAGCAGTTCCTTGATTAAGTTGAATGATTTCTCAGCCCTGTCACTCCAGTTGAACTCCCCCTTCTTCATACATTCAGTGATGGGAGCCATGATGGAACTGAAACCCTGGATGAACCTTCTATAAAAGGATTCTAGCCCATGAAAGCTCCTTACTTCAGTCACAGTTCTAGGTACAGGCCAGTCTTTAATAGCATTGACCTTTTCAGGATCAACAGCAACCCCATCTTTTGAGATTATGAACCCCAAGAAGTGAACTTCAGGTTGCATGAAAGTGCACTTCTCTAGCTTGCCAAATAGTTTGTTCTCCCTCAGAATTTCACATAGAAGCTTCAGATGTTGCAAGTGTTCTCTCTTGTTGGAGCTATAGACCAGAATATCATAAAAGTAGACCACAATGAACTTCCCAAAATAGGGTCTTAGCACCTCTGTCATCAGTCTCATGAATGTGCTGGGGGCATTTGAGAGCCCAAAAGGCATCACCAGCCATTCATATAAACCATGCTTGGTTTTGAAAGCAGTTTTCCACTCATCCCCAGCTCTAATCCTCACTTGGTGATAGCCTTGCCTAAGATCAATTTTGGTGAACACCTGAGCCCCACTTAGCTCATCAAGAATGTCATTAAGCCTAGGTATAGGGAACCTGTACTTAATGGTGATGTTGTTAATGGCCCTGCTGTCTATACACATCCTCCAGGTTCCATCTTTCTTTAGTACTAGCAAGGCAGGCACAGCACAGGGGCTAAGAGACTCCCTGACATAACCCTTGCTAAGCAGCTCTCCCACCTGAGATTGTAGCTCCTGTGTTGTCTTGGGGTCACTTCTATAAGCAGGTTTGTTTGGTAAGATAGCCCTAGGCACCAAATCAATGTGGTGCTCAATTCCCCTCAGCGGAGGTAATCCACTAGGAAGCTCATCTGGGAACACATCCTCATAGGCCTTCAGTAAATTCTGTACCTCCTCAGGGACATGACTAGGAATCACTCCAACTTCCTTGGTGAGGAGTACATACACTGGCCTGAGGTCACTCAACTCTTGTACTATCTCTGACTCACTCAGCAACAAGACTTCTTTAGCAGTTTCAGTAATGAGAGGGGAATTTCCCTTTAAGGTAGGGGGCAAAGGAGCCAATATGATCTTCTTCATTCCAACCTTGAATGAGTAAGTGTTCTCCTTACCCTGGTGAACAACATCTCTATCAAACTCCCAAGGCCTGCCCAACAGAAGGTGACAGGCATCCATGGGAAGTACATCACACAGAGCCTCATCAACATATCCCTTCCCAATGGAGAAGGGTACTACACACTGCTGATCAACTCTCACTTCAGCTCCCTTGTTTAGCCACCTAAGTTTGTAAGGGTGAGGGTGGTCTTTGGTTGGCAGGGCCAGTTTGTCTATCAGGGTTTTTGAAGTAACATTGGTACAACTACCTCCATCTATGATCAGATTGCATACTCTCCCCTTAATGGTACACCTAGTCCTAAAGATTTGGTGCCTCTGGTCTTCCTCTAAAGGTTGAGGTTGTGTATGCATTACTCTCCATGTTACCAAGCTTAACCCAGCATCAGGCTCCACCAACTCCTCACTAGCCTCCATCTCATGCTCCTCCATCTCATCATCACAGACCAACACCTCATCATCTCCCCAATGAATTACTTTTAGGGTGCTCATACCTCTTTTAGATGGACATTCTCTAGCAAAATGTCCATATCCTTGACATTGAAAACACTTTTTGAGGGGGGTAGTTTTTCTTTGGCCTGCATCAACAGCCTTGCCTTTATCAGGGTTGAAAGGAGTTTTAGTAGAAACCACAGGTTCTCCCATCTTGAATCCTACAAAGGGTTTGAAGGTAGGGGTTCTGGTAGGTGTCTTAGAAGCACTGGCCTTTCCCTTTCCCAACTTTTCTACCCTTAAGGACAAGTTGACAGCTTCCTCAAAGGAGTAGATATTTTGTAGCCTGACTTTACTAGCTATCCTCTTATCCAAACCTTCTAAGAACCTTGCTATCTTTTGCTCATATTTCTCAACAACCTCACATTGCAGTGTGAGTTGTTCAAAGTCTCTTAGATAAGACTCTACAGGTCTTTGGTCTTGTTTCAGGTGAGTAAGCTTAATGAACATGTCCTGAGTGTAGTCTCTAGAGACAAACTTAGCCCTCATTTTCTTTTTCAGTTTGAGCCAAGACTTAACAGGTTCTTTTCCTTCTCTCACCCTCAAGGTTTTCATATTTTCATACCATAGTGAGGCATAACCTTTTAGTTTCATGATAGCAACCTTAAAAGCCTTTCTATCAGTTTATCCTTTAAACTCAAAGACTCTTTCTACAGACCTCAACCAATCTAGGAAATCATCAGGGTTCATGCTACCTAGAAAGTCAGGGATTTCTACCTTTATGTCTTTGTCTTGGTGTCTGATAAGACTTTGATCTGAGCCATCTAAGTCTGACATTTCAAATTGATCTACAGGTTGCCTCCTCCTTCCTCCATGTGGGAAAGGTGCTCCTCTTCCTCGACCTCTACCTCCCCTTGTATCATTGTTCTGTTGGCCCTCAAGGAGTTCATTGACAGATCTGGAGACTTCCATCACAGTTCTGACTAGACCTTGAACTGTGTTTTCAAGACCTGTGATTCTCTCTTCACTCATGGTTGATTTTTGTGTTTTTAATGTAGTTAGGTAAATGAACTCATAAACCAAAGCTCTGATAACCAATTTGCACTGAAACTATTCAGAAAACACAACTTAATAACATGTACAAAGCTTAAGAACTCACAACTGGATTGTTTCTATTCTAAGGCTGGAAATGTTAGAGAAATTATGACAGATAGTACTTAGCCAAAGCACAAAGCCAATGGACTAAGGTTGAGATTCTAACCTCAGCACACAGCAAGAGATTGTACCCTCAAGTCCCAGCACTAAGCAAAGGACAATTCTCAAGCACACAGCAAAGAGTTGAATAGAAACAGAGTTTCAATTTTATGTTTTACTTCAAATCTGTTTTGTATTTCATTAGGTAAAGGCCTTATATAGGCAACAAGGATACATCTCAGACGTTTAGCTACATCTAGGGCCACAAAGGCTTACAACATAAAACAAAATAACAGCTACAAACTTGCAGACTACTGACATAAAGTAAATAAAGCAGAAAAGCAGTTTCTAAAGGGACAATCTTCCTTAATTGTTTTGATCAGGTATGTCTTGGATGAAGAGTGGACTTTCAAGCATGGATTTGTAAGCCAAACTGAAGTAGGATGGATCCCAAAGATGTGCTGAAGGTCCCTCACGCATTGCTTGTTCAAAAGAGGAAGGTTGACAGTGACATATTAACTACTGCACAAAAGGGTTGAAGTTGGACTGTTGAACTTGGTCCCTAGACTAACTTTTTATGTGGACGTTTTCTCAAGATGAAATCCTGGACAAAAATGTAGAGGACCCTCCCTAGGACCAAGTTCAAGCACTGGTTGGATGTGTCTAGGTGTAGAAGCTCACCAGGGACCCTGCCCAAGGTGACTGAGGCTGAATTGTACTCTGGTTGTTTTCTTGTTGACTGTTGGGGTTGGGGTTTATTTTGTGGGTTGTTCTTTGGCTGTAGGGTGGGTTTTTTTTGTTGGGAGTATACTGAGGGATGTTAGGATTGTAGAGTAGGTTATCATAGCTAGTCATGTAGGCTACTAGGCTGTTGGTTGGGTTGCTCTGTGGACTCCTTGACTTTGCTAGACTCTGTTCTCTTGAGCTGATTTGTGAGACTTGTGTTTGGCCTTGAACTCCTGTTGCACTAGGAAAGGCCATACTAGGATTTTTACTTTTATGCTTTCATGATATTTAATATGTTTTGCATGCATTGCCAAATCGCCATAACATGACATGCATATTTTATCGAGTATTCGACCGTGTCAATTAAAATTATCGTTAATTCATCGATTTTGGTCACTTAAACGAGATAGATAATAAATTGACATGACCTCTCATAATAAATAATTGAGATCAAGCCTTACTAAATAGTAGAACCCATGAATCCCAATTTCGCAAGGAAGTAGGCTCGGCTCACCGGGGTGCTAAACTTGTTACGTTGGGTAAGTGGGGGTAATAAAGGTTATTATTTCGAAATTTGGATTGAGCTCAACGGAAATATTCGCGACCGTAGCCGCATGTGTTCCGGGCTTAAGATAAATATTAAACTAATATTATCGACCGAGAGTTCTAATGAATCGATTAAAGAGTTAATCCACCGAATTATGTTAATGAGGGATGAATCGGCTCACCGTGCCCAAATTGATATGAATTTGGATCTCGGAATAATTTATAATAGTTGGGTAGAGGTCACTATTTAAACGTTAAAACTTGTTTAAAATGTTTACAAGTATTTAAAATGATAAATGTTGACATTTCCTTTATGTCTAAAATTTGTAGTTAATATTATTTAATTCGCAATGGCAAATGCTAATTCATCCACCACCACCATTGCTCCAATTCTCACGAATGTCTCATGGCTTCGATCCTTCATGGATCGATGCAAGTTAGAAAAGAATGGCGCAAATTTTGCCGATTGGGATGCGCAACTCTGCTTGGCCGCGGAAGGTGACAACCAGCTTCGTTACCTTACCGAAGCCTCTCCCAAAACACCTAATGAAAGGTCAACCGCCGCCGTAAGGCGAGCCTATGAGGCTTACCAAGAGGAAGCCGGCGCGATCAAAAATGTTTTGATCTTCTCTATGGAGGCTGATCTCCAAAGGAGTGCCATAAAGATGAGCACGGCCTATGAGATCTATGCCAAGCTTGTGACCATGTTTTCACAAGCTCCTAGGATCATTCAATATGAGACGGCTTTCGCGATTTTCGACATGAATCTTAAAGAGGACCAAAAGGTTAGCCCTCATGTACTCAAATTGATTGAGCATGTCGAGACTCTTAAATTGCAAGGGGTTGACATTCCCGAACAACTCGTTATTGATCGAGTACTTCATTCCTTGGGGAAAATCAAGGCATATGTGCAGTTTAGGGTAAACTACCATATGCAAAACATGAAAACCTCTCTCCATTAATTGCACAAGATGCTTGTACAAGCCGAGAGAGATATAGGGCTAAATGTTAGCACCTCCAAGGATGTACTCAATATCAATAGCAAGAGTAAGGGGAAGTTCAAGAAAAGTGGTAGCAAAGGGAATAAGCCCTCAACCTCCAAAGGCAAGGGAAAAGCTATTGAGAATAGCTCTCCCAAACCACAAAAGGGGAGCCTCGACTGAGGACAAATGCCATTATTGTAATAGCATAAGGCATTGAAAGAGGAATTGCCTCAAATATCTGGGAGATATCAAAGCTGGAAAGATTGTTTCAGTTGGTAAATTTTCATCCCTATCATTTATGTTATGATCTCAACTGTGGTATAAGATAAAAGTTGTGATTCTTACCCTTTTTATTGTAATTAGGGCATACTAGCAAGGATAAAGGCAAAGACAAGCAAGCCTAAGAGGCTCTTCAAGGGAAGCTAAGGTAGCAACCCATGGTTGAAGACCTAAGGAAGCTTAGTCTCGAGATTGTCTCCCCTTTTGATTGTATTATGGTTGTTTAGAATTTTTTAATTTCCTTGTTGGACATGGAAGATTTATTTTCAAGAACAATTTGTTGTAATTGAATATTTGGTGACTTGGTTTTCAACCCAAGTCACTCGGTTTGTTGAAACTTTTTAGTTCTAAAACTTGTCATTATACACCACTTGCACTAATAACATAAATTGTATCAACTCAAATTGATCATATTAGTATTATGATGATTGGATCATTGTAATAAGTTCAAGAGCTAAGAATTCGATTCTCACTTTGAAAGATCAATTATTAAGTCATAAATGAGTTATTGAACTCAAAGTAGGGAATCTACCAAACCAATTAGCCACACCACTTATAAAGATAGTAAATGACATGAATATGAATTCACCTCTTTAGCTTATAGAACTAGTCTATCTCGTAGCTAAGATTCGATGTCTTTACGATAAAGTTTTTAGTAGATCACTTAAGGTCATGTTGTAATACTTCTACCTCCCTCACGAGTATGAGTTCAAAATTGTTTGTGGCTCATAAGGCTATCTTTAAAGCAAATAGTTGTATTTTTCTAAAGATAGAGTGGGAGAAAATAAGCCACAACGTAAAACTAGTTAAGAACTAGTGAGGAAACCGAAAGAAAATGTTCTTAGGGTAGACTCAAGACTAGTGAGATGACCAAAAGAAAGCGTTCTTAGGTAAATCCTTCGACTAGTATCGAGACCAAAAGAAAATGTTCTTGAAATAATAAGATTATGATCTATGAAGTGGAAGTACCTAGAAATTTTAAAATTTGATTTTCTATCGTAAGAGACTTATGAAACTAAATGGAATCTATGCAAAGGAATGATGTATTTGGAGTTGTCCAATGACAAATCATTTTATAGACATGAAGATGTTTTATTTGGAGGTGTCCAATTTTGGTTGCATGGATAGACATGAAAATGTCTGCAAAAGCTAAGTTAATGCGTAACTATGCTTGGATCCAAATCATCAGTAAAATACCTCATAATAGGTGTATCAAACACATGTCCAAATAGGGATTTGGAATGGATGTGTACATGGCACAAGCCTAAGGTATCTACCTAGAGGTTATGATGATCTTTTCTATTATGAGATATAAAAAGAGTTTCACAGAAAAGTCATGCATAGACATGAAGTTCAGTAGGAGTTATATTCATGTATAGACATGAAGTTAAGAGGGAGTTAAACTTGAAGTTAAGTGGGAGTTAAATTCATGTAAATACATGAAGTTCAGTGGGAGAAATTGTCTTCCACGTGAATGACGTATCACTCATTGTGAGTGACGTATTCATATTACCTTTTTGAAAGGAGTGGTTAGATTTTAATGCTGGATGAAAGAGGGCAACATGTATACTAAAATCAAAATCTATTGTGGAATAAAAGATTTTAGTTTGGCATTTAGAAAAGTGTCTTATATCGATAATATCCTTAATCTATTTCAACAAGTTAAAATAGGTTATATTGGAGCTAGTGTCCTCCACAGTTAGTGTGATAACGTGTATAAATCTCTTACAGGTTCACAGGGTATACTTAGTATTCTTATCAGTTGATTAACGTTTATCGATAACGGTTGGCTTGCTAAAAGTTTGACGTTATTGTCATTTTAAATGGCGGTGATCAACTAGTCCCTAAAAGTTACACCTAAAGGATGTGTTTGAGAGATATGATTATATGAAAATATAATCATATTGATGCCTTATATGACTAAAAGGTTAGTCGATGTATATGTGTAACACCCGTAATTTTAGCCGTTATAATTTAATAGTGATATATTAATACTAAGTAGCTTGATTTTAGATTTAGAATAGAACTTAGTCTTCCGTGTCTAATTTAGCGAATCTGAGTCCGTATTCGGACTCCATACGAAATTTTGGGTGGGCTACACTCTAGTCCATGTGTTGGGCCATTTTCTCAATCACCACTCACCCAACCTTACCCTTACCCAACCCATTTTTCCACTCAAGTTTTCAGCACTATTCACCTTCTTCCACCTCCCTCAAACACTCTAAACCCTAGCCTCCATCACCATCGTTGAACATTCAACCTTTCCCACTTACATCCTACCATAACTCCCTCATTTCTCATCCAAATTAACTAATTCTTAGCCTATTCTCTCTCTTTTCTTCTCCTCTTTCTAGTAAGGTAAGAAAAGTCTAGTCTTTCTCATTTTCGTTTTCTCATCTTTTTCCCAAGATGAAAATGTTCATCTTTTGTATCAAATTTGTAGGAGGAGACCTCCAAGATCCGGAACAAGACTATTTTCTAGTAGAGGAAGAACAAGAGGATTATTGAAGACGCAAAAAGGTAACGGTGAAGGGTTACTCGATATCAATTTACGTTTTTATGCTTTATTTGTGGTTTTAATAGAGAAAGATGTAACATTTGCTATGAATTCCATGAGAATCCTACTTGTTGCCTTTCATGTGTGTGAATTCCACCATTTATGTCTTCTTTTACTAATCTTATGCTAAGTAGTGTTCTAGTGGCTAATTATGCTCATTAAGTATGTTGGAACTTGTATTGAGCATTAAATGTGTGTGGGTTTTGCTTTAAATGATGCTTATGCAATGATTGGTGATAATGGATGAACATTCAATGTGGATTTGATGCTATCAAATGTTATTGAAATTAATTGGGAAGTAATTAAATTGAATGTTGGTTGTTGTTAGTTGATAATTGATATGAGAATTGACGATTTGTGATGATAGATGATATTTGTGTTATGCCTTACTGAGAATTGTGAAATTCGTGTTTTTCGTGCCCGAGAATGAACGCTGGAAGCGTTCCCTAGACGCTGGCAGCGTCGTCCAGCGCTGGCAGCGTTACCCGCTGCCAGTTTCCCAAAGTCGACTGCAGTTTTCCTGCACTGACCCCATTTCGTAAAATCATCATATCTCCTTCGTTACTTGCTTGTTTTGGGCTTGTGACATCCCGTTGGAACCGTAAGAGGATATATAAGCTATCTCTCCACTTGTAATTTCTGTATTTAGATGTCTAGAACTCTAGTTATGACCGTTTGAAGTGGACCCTTGTTTTAGTTCGTTTCCAAACACGCTGTTTTGGAGAGGGGATCTATGTTTCTTATTCATTATACTTCCTAAACTTGTTCTAATGCTTATGTATCATGTATTGATTCATTTTTATCATAGTTAAATTTATATAATTCCCTATTCTCATGTCGGTGACGGTTTTGATATGTCCCCTCTTGTGTCGGTTTTACATTATGTTTTCATTTGAGCACTACTTGTTTAGTGCTTTGAACTCTCATTTCCCGGCTACACCTTATCCTCGTTAGACAGGAATGTCGGAGCGATAGGGTGTATCCTTGATGCTTGTATGCATGTTTAGTGGGGATATGACGAAGTTGTTAGAAGGTGAACGCAATGCGTTGATCGACCCGGCCGTCAAATGTTGTATCCTTGCGAGGTGGTGTCATTGCATGTAGCGTACTAGCTTGACTTTTGACTATAGATCTCTTGTCCGCCTCTGCCATTGGCCGTACTGCCGGATTTGGGGTACTCGGCTTCTGTGTTTGACCGAGTCTTGGATGTGTGCACGCCTAGCCACATGTCGAATCGAGTACACGTCTTGTCTCGAGAGTCTGGCCAGGTTTAAACTAGGACCGCATTATTATTGTCGTCCTACCGGGAGGATTAGAGTCTTCCATATACGAAATGTTTATCGTGTATGGGTTCAGGGAAACGTTTATCCCGTGGACTTTCATTGACTTGTCTTGCTACTTGCTACTTGTACTGTAACACCCGTAAATGTACCCTATTTTTATAGTGAAAATATTTTACGGATACTTTTCAATGAAATTTAGTTTTACTCGTAAATTTAATTTTCCGAGTCGAATTTAGAATTTCCGAGTTCGTATTTGGAATTTCCGTGAGATTCCATGAGAATCCCGTCTTAAGGCGACTTTGACTTTTTCTTGACTTTTTCCACTTACACAACTCATACTCCCTCCTTAACCTATTTTTCATTCATTCCACAAAACTTTCCTTCTTCCTTAAGAAATCTCAAACCCTTGCCTCCATCTTTGATCCGATCTTTGAATCATCGTATCTCATTCGTTTCTTGCTCAAATTCTCGTAAGTTCGTCTTATTCTTCCCCTCTTAGCTTCCTCTATCCGTATTGGTAATAAAATTACCGTCTTTATCGCTTTTTAAATTATCCGTCTTTCTCAAGGTGAATGATATTCATCTTTTATTTTCTAATTGTATGTAGGTGGAGACTAGGAAGGTTTAGAATCGATTAAAGATGCGTAAAGGTAATGGTGAAGGGTTACTCGATATCATTTACGTGTTTTACATGCTTTATATGTTAGAATTCGTATTTAGAATACGATTAGAAAGCTTAGGATTCATGTTATTGATGATGAATGTTGTTAGTTCATGATTGTTGATGATGAATATTGATTGTTGATAGTTAATAGAAGTAGATTATGAGAATTGAAAATGATTGAATGCTTGATGAAGTTCTCGGGTGAACTGGTGCTCCTGGCCTAGGTACCGGCCGGCGGTCCAGTGGCCGGCTGGGAATTCACTGCACCGACCCTTTTTTGTAGAATGATCATATCTCCTTCGTTACTTGCTTGTTTTGGGCTTGTAACCTATCGTTGGAACCGTAAGAGGATAAGCAATCACCTCGACTTGGAATTTCTTCATTTGCATATCTAGAACTCTAGTTATAACTGTTTGAAGTGGACCCTTGTTTTAGTTAGTTTCCAAACTTGCTTTTTGTGTGTAGTTGTGCTCCGAACCGGGGTACCGGCCGCCGGCCTCCACACCGGCCTAGAACACGGCAGTGTTTTTCTCCTATAATTTCTAAAACTCGTAATTTAAAATAGTTTGCATGGTTCGTTTATCGTATAATTGTACGTAGTGACTTGAAATATTCATGTTTTGGATATATGATATTTCATTCGCTTGTATCACATGTTTTGTGACGGTTTTTGCTATGTCCCACTTTGAGTCGGTTTTTACAAATAATACGGTTTGAGCACTATTTTGTCTTGTGCTTTGTACTCTCATTCCCTTGGCTACCTTCCCGTTCGTAAGGCTGGAATGTCGGAACGGAGAGGTATCCTACTGCTTGAATGCATGTGTAGTGCGCATACGACGACGTTGTTGGGAGTTGAACGCTATGCGTTGTTCGACCCGGCCGTCAAATGTTTTGTGTACTTGCGAGGTGGTGTTTATTTGCATGTAGTGTACCGCTTGTTATGTGGCTAGAGCTCTTTTCCGCCTCTTTTCGTGAATGTCGACCGAATTTGGGGTACTCGGCGTCTATGATTGACCGAGTCTTGGATGCGAAACGTTTATCGCATGTCGAATCGGAACATGATTTATTCCGAGAGTCTGGCCAGATTTAGACTAGGACCGGGTATTTATTATCGTCGTCCTACCAGAGGAAATTAGTGAACATATACGAAATGTGATCGTGTATGCGTTACAGGGAAATGCTTATCCCGTGGATGCCTTTTAATCATACTTGCCATGTACACGATGCTAGTGCGTTTCATTTACCGTGAGAGTTGTCGTTTTGTGTCGTTGTCTTTGAATGCGTGATTTCATGATTTTATTCATGGTCATTGCATGACTTGGCAGCGTCAAGGTCCTGGTTCGTGAATGGATGATAATATGTTGGATTTATTGTGGTCATCGCATGACTTGGAATGGTATGTTTGTCGAGTCTCAATCTTATCAATCTTATACCGCTAACGGTGAGATGTAAGCCCTAGTGAGCGTATTCGGTTGCCTAAGAGTATCTTTCCCGAGTCTTTGAATAACATGATGGTTTCGGATTTGATTTCCACATGATCTTATCATTATCTATAGAATTGCCTATCTATTCTTATTGTACCTCACATGTATATCTATATATGCATGATCTACTTTTGTATTTCCTTATATGTACGTTTAATGTGATATGGATGGGAGAACCCGGAGTTACTCCCCACTGACTGTGGCGTTCATGTTTTTCATGAATGAACAGGTTGCTTGCTTGGATGCCTTTTTGGATATGATGTTTTGGGGTTCGGGTGTGAGCTAGCGGGCGTTGTCCCTGGAAGATTAACCTCTAGACGATTTTAGCTTATTTGATAAACACTTGTTCTTTGTTAACATTTTGAGAGACTCCGTCTCTTTGTTATTTTCCGCACTTAGTTGTAATATTTTGACACTCCTCGTTTTATTTAACTTGCATGTATAAAAGTTTTTAAAAACTACCTATTTCCGCAATATAATTCACATGCTTGTTTGTTTATTATTTCCGCATTCGCGAGGGTTGTCACATTAATAAGGTTATTTTGATGATTAAATGATGGGTTAAGAAGCATACTTCGGGATTTTAGTGCTTATGTCTTGAGTGTTAGTTTGGTAATTGACTTGTGTGTTTTAATGGGGTAATTGGATTGATTTCTTGCTATGAGTGAAGAAGGGCTTCTTTAGAGGTTAGTATTGGGCTAAGGATGTCATGAGAGTGTTGATTTTGAAGCAAGTCAAAGCCCAAAACAATGAGTCAGAGTGCGTAAAAGGGAAGAAAAGCAGGTTGCGAGGAGCGGCTAGCTGCGTGGCGCGGCTACTAGCTAGCCTCGTGGAGAGGCTAAGCATTGGATTCCGACGACTCTTCTAATTCCTCTTTAATTCACCCATTATGCTCATACTTTATGAGGTCTTATAAGGTTTTATGAAGTTTTATTAGGATTTATGAAGATGCTCTTTGAAGACCTATAAAAGGAGGGATTGTTGATCACTTTAGACATATCTTCTTCCATCTTTTAGTCATCATAATACATAGAATATACTTTAAATTTCTAGTTTGTTTTATTTATTTTGTATGGAAGGCTAAGTTCTACATCTTGGAACAAGTTTTTGAAGCCAAGTTAGTTTGAATTGTAAGACTCTTATTCTATTTTATTTCATTTTTAGAGTATCAAATTTAGTTTGCATTATTTTTGGTTTGTTAATTATGCAACTAGAATGATCAATTAGTTATCATTAGTTAATTAACCATTGCTAGATTAGATGAATGAATCTTTTGTTTGTTTATCTATTCCATTGTAGCAATTATAATTCATCAATTCGTATGCTTTTCATCATCGTTGAGTTATAAAAGACTAAATTTGTATGAACCAAAGTGAAGCAACGCTTGTTTTCTTCATTCGTTTATCTTTGCTAAATTCCATCGCTTTAATCTACAATCTCGATACAATTCAGCGTTTGACTAAATTGACAATATTGTTAGGACTATTTGTTTACGCTTGTAACTAATAATCATTCATAAGTGGAATTAGAATTCAACAACTTCATAGCAAAGTACTCAATATTGAAATAGAGTAGAAGAGTCAATGATCAATTCATAACTTATTGGTGGAAATTACTTGGTCCAAGAATCATTCTCATATTTGTTATACATTTTCAATTATTATTTAGTCTTTATATTTCATTTCCCTTTTGTTTTAGTAGACTTAGAACATCAACATATCAAAACCCCCATTTATTTACTTGTTTTTGCTCACATTTAGTAAACAAAACATCTTCCTTGTGGGATCGACCTCTACTTACACTCACTATTAGTTTGCGTTTGTAGTAGTTAAAAATACTAATTTGGAGACTCGCGACAAGTCTAGCCATCTATTATGAAATAGATAATTTTATCTTGGCATTTAGACAAGTGTATTATATTGATAAGATCCTTCATCCATTTTACTAAGTTGAGTAGGTTATTCTTATTGATGAAAGTGGAATCACTATGAAAGGGTCATAGTCATCCAGTGAACCTAAGAGTTGTTGATCACGTGATCACTGATGTTTCCGCCATCAGGCCAATCATGTATACCATAATATGCATGTACTTAAAATGACTTGTTTGCTTGGAGCATGACAAGCCAATAACAAATCAATTCACATGAATGTCATTGGATAGACTACAAGAATATCCATGAGATTCTCGAGGAGAAATAGGGATTACTTCTTGTGTTTGGTAGAGATAACTTGGTTATGTGTTAAAGGTTACACAAATCCAAATTTCCAAACTTATAAAGATTTATCGAAATGCTAGGCTAACTTTGGTTATATTAGAAGCGAATAACTAAATAGGATGATTGAAGAGTCAATCATTATTAATTCTACAAATAGAGACTTAGTACATTATAATAAGGAGAAGGTGGATAATAAGGAACTAATTGTAGATCCTTTCACCTAGATACCTATTAGTTATCATGATAACGAGTGGGAGCATCTTTCAAGTTAAAGTGCCTAACACTACTTAGAGATCTAGACATGTATGTTTATGAATTCATGTTATTAGGAATAACCGTTGAATGGAAGGAAAAAACAATTCATAACGTTGTAATAAATGAATAAATGGTATATTCACTATCCAAGCCTTTATTACATTTTAACAAGATCACCATAAAGTGTCATGGATCATATAGACTTTAGATTATAAGATATGAAGCAATACCATTGTGTTGATTGTTCATATATGATAATCAAATTTATCGTTTGAGTTTCTAAAACTCATTTTACGCTTTGTTATATCCAAATAGGTCCTAGTTGCTTATATGAGGTGACTTCTCTAAGTGACTGGAGTGTGATGCAATTGATGGCAAGTTCAAGTGCCATAGGGTCATAAGGGATGACTAGTCGATCACATAGGCAGATTGTATGGGACACTATGTCGGGCAGTCAAGTAAGTGTCCTCAACAACAGTGCGATCACTTAATTACGTCTCAATAACAAGAATAGAAAGGGATGATTAACATTATAGTCAACTGGTCCACATTAATAGGTAACGATTGGCTTACTAGAGTTTGACATTACTGTCATATGACAGTGGTGATCAGTTGATCCCTCGACGTCACACCGAAAGGACGATTCCCTAATCATGAAAGTTAATTAATTGTATAGCGATACAGATTAATTAATTCCTTAAATTGAACAAGTTTATATTATAAGTGAGGATGATATCTTATTGTAATGTGATTAAATAAAGATTCAATTTAGTAATTTAGTTGATATATTACTAAGAATGTTTAATGCTTATGAAACATTTGAGATAAGCATTATATATATATATGTGTATATATATATATATATATATATATATATATATATATATATCTGTGTGTGTGTGTGTGTGTGATTATTTATTATTACTTAAAATGGTAATTTTAATTTATTTGTTATTAAATTGTATTTAAATTAGTTAAATGCACATTTATAAGCTAAGTTCATGTAACATGTCACATATCACATATGTGAAAAATGACAAAATCAAAAAATAAAATGGACACCCATGTTAACATGGGTGCACCGGTTATACAAGGTAGAGGGTGGTGATTAAGGCTTTAAATGTTGTGCTAATCAAGTTAAGGCAATATGATTACTAACTTAAACAAACACCTATAGCCACCCTAGAGCTTTGATAAGGCAAAAAGAAAAAGCCACCCACCCTTCCCCATGGGTGTGCCAGTTTTGTGAGGTAAATAAGAGAATGTTTTCCTCTTGTTTATTCACTACTTGATCTCATATTCTTACAATATAACAACTTCTCACTAGTATTCAAAGTTTTAGAAACATAAGAACTTTCATAGAACTATTGTTCAAGCATCTACACTACATTACTAGTGTAGTAATTTCGAAGTGTTGTGTGCTAGATTAAGGTATACTAATATATTGTTCTAGTAAACAAGTATTTGAGTGATAACAAACTGCCTCTAGCTGATGGAGCGTATAACGAACTGCCTCCATCGGTGTGGACCGTATAACGAACTGCATCCACTGTGGACCGTATAACGAACTCCATCCACGGTACTATGTATAGCGTATAACCACTGCCTATATGTCTAAGACCTGGCCAGACCCTCGATGCATTAACTGTACATCGAACAACACACGGGGACAAGAGCGTATAACGAACTGCCTCTGACAAATCCCGAACATAGACCAAAATAAACAAATCCCCAAAGGGTAGCGTTGGTTCATTCTGATAGTATATAACTGACACTATCGTCATCTATTCAACAAGCCAACAAGCAAATGCACATTATAAATGACTGTACTAACCAATGCGTGAACAACGTCACGACCCAACACAGGAACAATATAACTGACTGTCCAACAATGCGTGAACAACGCCACAACTCAACTCAAGAACAGTACTACTGACTGCCCAACAATGTAAGAATAAGAATAACCAATACGATATGCAAACATAGCGTTATAGTCCAACTAACTATAACACTACACAAAAACAAGCACAGATGACCAAGGTTATAGTATCTCGTCCTATAACATTATACCTCGAAGGTCATGTTATAGTTCGAGTTACCATAACACCAGACACAAAAGCATATAACACCCAATGTTATAATACCACGAACTATAACATTCACATAACCCTAATGAAGTTATAGTAACTTCAGCTATAACCTTCACTCAGCTTTAGTGAAGTTATAGTAACTTCAGCTTTAACCTTCACTCAGCTTTAGTGAAGTTATAGTAACTTCAGCTATAACTTTGGTTAAGCTTGTCAGGTTATAGTATCATCAACCATAACCTTCGCTTAACTCCAGCAGAGTTATAGTATACCACCTATAACTTTGGTTAAGCTTAACAGGTTATAGTATCATCAACTATAACCTTCACTTAACTTCATCAAAGTTATGGTACCTTCAGCTATAACTTTATACGTGCGAGGTTATAGTATCATCAACTATAACTCTCTTCCGTCACGGGTTAGTCCTCTATAACACCATCACCGAGGGGTCGACTCCACGGTACAAACCGCCATGTTACCACAACGAGTCTTGTTATAGTACACCGCACCATAACGTCACTTTCAAAGTTATAACTCAAATAGGTATAATTAGGGTAACTTACATGCAAAGTTATAGTAACTTCAGCTATAACCTTAATGATGTAAACCAAAACCCTAATTTCTCAACATAAGCAAACTCTAGCCTCTCCCACAAGGAGAAGGCCGAAACCCTAGGCCACGGCAACCCCACGGCCGCGCCACCACCAACGACGCTAGGGTTCGCGATTTGAACCCTAGTTCGCGCACCAAATAAATAATTGAAAATAGAATAACAACATAAATATTAAATGCAATTAAACATGTGAATCATAAGCATAAATAACCACACAAACAATTAAGCATACAATCAATTATTATACCATGTTAATAATTCACTTTCTATAAACACATTTAAAGGAAAACACCTAGTTACCTTTATGACGCAATAATGACAGCAAAATAATCTTCATAAGAACTCCATTAATAAAGTCCTACACGAATCCTCCTCCAAAATGCCCAAAGAAAGACATCTTCTTCTAATTATTCTTATTTACCCATCAAATATATAAACCCTAAAGGTAGGTCTAAACTCCATACAATCGAGTCCCTTAAAAATATTATGAATAGAATATATTGTAAAGGTAAGAGCCAGGATTGTATATATTTAATTTATATTTGATTTGGATGAAGAAAGTTGCATAACAATGGAGTCAAAGAGAGAAAATAAAAATAGAAGAAGAACGAGAGGGGCTGCGGTAGAATTACGCACGAAAGAATTGAGCAAGTTGCTAGCTAGCTTAGGGTTTCTTTTATAGATGATTAATAAGTGGGCTTTTGACCCATTAGCTCACAAGATGGATAATCCAATTACAAATTAGGTTTAGAATAATTAAAACGCTCAAAGAGTTTATATAGGAGAAGTAGCTAATAAATTAAAATAGTAAAATCGTGCGCGGACGTTTTAACCCATACAAATTAGGTAAAGACGGAAAATAACAAAATATAGATCGCAAGCGTTAAATACGCATTAAATAATTAAACTCGCAAATTATTATTTTAATAAATATATTTACGGATAAAATTTATTATAAAAACACGGGGTGTTACATGGATACATGGTATATCCACTTCCCAAGCCTTACTGCATTTGGACAAGATCGTCATGTAGTATCATGGAACTTGTATACTTTAGATTATAAGATATGAAGCAATAACATTGTGTTGATTGCTCATATATGATAATCACATTTATCGTTTGCCTTTCTATAAACTCATCTTTATTACTTTGTTGTATCCAAATAGGTTTTAGTGACAACTTTCACCCCTATTAAAGTGAACTGGATTAACATAGTATTGACCCCTAGTTGTTTTTCTGAGGTGACGTTTACAAGTGACTAGAATGTAATACAATTGAAGGCACGTTCAAGTGCCATAGGGTCATATGAGATGACTATTCGTTCACATAAGCAGACTGTATGGGACACTTAGATCACATAAGCAGTGACCGCTTATAGAGTTCTGGCAACTCAAAAAGCCTAGTCGTGGCGAGAGCTACTACAATATTCTTTTTTAGTCAATTCTTTAGATTAAAGACTGTTCGCCCAAGTCGACACAGTTTCTGATTGAATTTGATTTTTACCCCAAGCCATTTGTACAAAGGTGTAAATGGGCGATTATTGGGTCATGAAGAACTGTGAGTGTACGAAGTGACTAATGCGATAGAAATTTTCCAACCCCTTATCAGGGTTAACTAATATCTCAAAGCCACTCGAGGAGTAGTGAACTGGAAATGCGTGGCCACGCTCGGAAGGTATCTGCGGTAGATAATTCCGGTCAGACAATTAGTTTCCAGATCGAGGAAACCACTCAAGATATGATCACATGCAAGTACGACCAGCAAGACGCCTTGCATCGAGTGGGAAATTAAATTGGGACAAGAGAATTGGTGACGCACGCTTGTTTCGAACAACTGGCAGATTGTTGGAGTAAGTGTCCTCAACAATAATGCAATCACTGAATTAAATCCCAATAACAAGAATACAAAGGGATGATTAACATTATAGTCAACTAGTCCACATTAATCGGTAACGATTGGCTAACTAGAGTATGACGTTACTATCGTATGACTGTGGTGATCAGTTGATCCCTTGAGATCACACCGAAAGGACGATTCCCTAATCATAAAAGTTAATTAATTTTATAGCATTACAGATTAATTAATCCATTAAATTAAACAAGTTTATATTATAAGAGAGAATGATATCTTATTGTAATGTGATTAAATAAGATTCAATTTAGTAAATTAATTGTTATATTACTAAGAATGCGTAATGTTTATGAAATAACTGAGATGAGCATGATTGGTTGATTATGATTACAATTACTTGTACATCATATTAACAAAATATGAGATGACCCATTATGTATATATGTGTGTGATTATAAATTATTACTTAAAATGTTAATTTTAATTTATTTGTTATGAAATTGTATTTAAATTAGTTAAATGCACATTTATAAGCTATGTTCGATCATGTTACATGTAACATGTCACATATGTGACAAGTCACAAAATACAGTGGACACCCATGTTAACATGGGTGGACCAGTTATACAAGGTAGAGGGTGATGATTAAGGCTTTAAATGTTGTGCTAATCAAGGTTAGGCAATATGATTACTAACCTAAACACCTATAGCCACCCTATAGCTTTGTTAAGGCAAAAAGAAAAAGCCACCCACCCTTCCCCATGGGTGTGCTTATTTTGTGAGGTAAATAAGAGGATGTTTTCCTCTTGTTTACTCACTACTTGATCTCATATTCTTACAATACAACAACTTCTCACTAGTATTCAAAATATTAGAAGCTTAAGAAGTTTCATAGAACTATTGTTCAAGCATCCACACTACATTACTAGTGTAGTAATTTCGAAGTGTTGTGTGGTAGATTAAGGTATACTCATATATTGTTCTAGTAAACAAGTATTTGAGTGATTAAGGGTAAGTCTAGGTGCAACATAAAGAAGAGTTCCTATACTTGGAGCTTGTGGAAGTTCATCTCAAATCACCTAGCTCAAGAACAAGAACAAGAAGGAGTCTTGTTCTTGTGTCCTTTACTCGTCCAAAATAACATTATGAGGAACAATTTTCTTCTCTACTTTGTTTTACTTTTTTTTTTTGCATGCACTAGATCTTGGAAACTAATTAAAAAGTTAATTAATATATCATAAGAATAGTCTTATGAGTAGGTATATGAAATTAATAGTGACCGCTTATAGAATTCTGGCAATTTTATAGCCTAGTCGTGGCGAGAGCTACTATAGTATTCTTTTATAGTCAATTCTTTAAAATACAGAATGTTGGCCTATGGTGGCACAGTTTCAAAGTGACTTTGATTTATGCTCTACGACCCTTCGTAACTGGGGTCAAATGGGGATCTGTTGGGTCATGATGAGCTGTGGCTATTCGAAGGGGATAGTGTGATAGGAATTGTCCACCCCTTTTCAGGGGTATTTAAAATCTCAAGGCCACTCGAGGAGTAGTAAGCTGAAATGCGTTGCCACGCTCGGAAGGTGTGTATGGTAGATAATTCATGTCAGACAGTTACTCTCTAGATCGAGGAAACCACTCTTGATATGATCGAATGCAAGTACGATCTGCAAGACACTTTGCGTTGAGTGGGAGATAGTAATATGACAAGAGAATTGGTGACAAGCACTTGCCTCGGACAAGTGAGAGATTGTTGGAGTATGTGTCCTCAACAATAGTGCGATCACATAATTAAATCTCAATAATAAGAATACAAAGGGATGACAAATATTATAGTCAACTGGTCAACAATAATCGGTATTGATTGGCTTACTAATGTTTGACGTTACTGTCATAGGACGGTGGTGATCAGTTGATCTCTTGAGGTCACACCTAAAGGACGATCCCCAAATCATGTAAGTTAATTAATTGTATAGAAATACAGATTAATTAATCCCTTAATTTGAACAAAGTTTATACAATTAGTGAGAATTATATCTTATTGTAATATGATTTAATAAGATTCATTTTAGTAAGTTAATTATTATATTACAAAGAATGCTTAATGTTTATGAATCATTTTGAGATAAGCATAATTGGTTGATTATAATTACAAATAATTGTAGATTATGTTAATCAAATATGAGATAACCCATTTTATTTACATGTGATTACTGAATATGACTTAAAACGTTAAGTCTGATTTATTTGTTATGAAATTGTATTTAAATTAGTTCAATGCACATTTATAAGCAAGATTAAATGTCACATGTCACATGTCACATATGTAATAAATGACAAATATCACAAAATAAAATGGACACCCATTTTATATGGGTGCACTGGTTTTAGTGGGTTTAGGTATTATTAGTCACTCTAATTAAGAATTAGACACAATAATTACAACCTAGACCTAGACTTTGAGCTATTGCATTGTGAAGAACAAAAAGCAAAAAGCTCACTCTCCCCATGCATGTGGTGGCCGGTTGGAACATGCAAAATAAGAGGAAATGTTTCCTTCTTATACACATAACATCATTTCATAATTTGTGGCTAACGTATCTCTCTACATCCAATTCTCACACTAAAATAAACTTGACAAGTTTAAACTTGTGTTCATAAGTTTACTAATAAAAATTTACTAATAGTGTAAT
The DNA here is from genome assembly GCA_022085475.1 of Heliosperma pusillum. Taxonomy (NCBI): domain Eukaryota; kingdom Viridiplantae; phylum Streptophyta; class Magnoliopsida; order Caryophyllales; family Caryophyllaceae; genus Heliosperma; species Heliosperma pusillum. The sequence continues at coordinate 70,437 of JAIUZE010004239.1, forward strand.
AGTGTTTATTAGTCATATTGTTAAGGGTTACTACATATTATACTAGTGTAGTATTTTGTAGTGATTAAAGGGGTAGTCTTGGGTGCATCTAAAAGGAGATTTTCTTCTTTGAAACTTGGTAGTTCATCCTTACATTATAAGGTCAAGAACCAGATTAGGAAGGTGTCGAAATCCTGCGCTCAAATCGTTCAAACTCAATGTAAGGAAAATGTTTCTTCTTATCTTTGTATTTTTATGTTATGCATGCATAAGATCCAAAAGTTTATCGAGTAAACTAATTGTAATATGTTATTAGAAATGTCTAATAATGGGTTTAAGAAACATAAAGGGGGTAGCGTTGCGGTCTTAGTTCTTTGATGATGATCGAATTTGGGTTATGTGACACAATAGAATTATTTTGTAGGGTGAAAAGCGAGGAAGATAGTCATAGTGGTAATATAATGTAAGGTTATGTGGCGATAGGAGATGGGTGTTGTGAGTCTTGTGGTATCATTAAAGGAAAAGTGCTGGTAAGTATTACTCCGAATGTCTTGTGGAGGAATTTTTATGTGGTAAGGGCCAAGGTATGTATTGTTGGAGTTTTTGATTAGGTTGTGTACCGGGTTGTGACAAACTTTGAGGGTACCTTTAGTATCTGATGATTCTAGTGTTAGCTTGAAGGCTTGATTTCTTTTGTTTGTAACAAGGGTGGAAACTTCGGGGATGAAGTTCATTTTTAAGGAGGGAAGAATGTAATAGCTCGTATTAGTTTAATAAGAATTTTGTTTTTTTATTGGCTGTTGGTCTTAGTGTAGTTGATGGAGACTTGGTGTTGGTTTGTTTCGAGGTGATATGTGATTGGTAGAGTCCTTGTGTTTGGGATGTTGGGAGTTTGGTTAAAGGTCATAGAGTTGGCTTTGTTGTGTACGATTTGTGTCTTGTACTGATTTTAGTTGTTGTCTTGTATTATTTGTTGTTGTTGGTAGGAGTATGAGTTGTGAACTTTGAGGATAAAGTTCTTTCTTAAGGAGGGAACACTGTAATACTCCGTAATTCTGTGTACTCAGGACTCGGTCGAGTAAAGCTTACTCAACCGAGTGGGTTGGGTACTCGGCCGAGTAGAGTCTACTCGACCGAGCAGGTTGGTCTGTCATCTAAATCAGTGTTTATTTCTAAGGTACTCCGGCGAGTGAGTTAGGAAGTCGACCGAGTAAGTCGTACTTGACCAAGTAAGTCGTACTCGGTCGAGTAAATGTTGTACTCGACCGAGTACGACAGGCTTCAAGGATTAGTCGGACGATTAATTAAGGATTTATAAGAGGAATTATGATTTGTAATCTCATTTACGTTTCTCAAATCAAACCCTAGTTTCCTCTCAAAAACTCTCACTAATTCCTCGAGAACATCATTTATCATCTCGCGCCGGATTCGATATATCGCCACTTTGTTGATTGCATTGGTAAGTATCAATGCTTTGTAATTTGTATGTATTGTTATAACCCTAATTGATTTGGGGGAAATGGGAACAAGGGTTAGTATTGATTATGTTAATTGCATGTTTAGGGGAAGAAATTCATAAAAGAAGATTGTTGATAGAATGATTGTGATTTCCTGCGCATTTGCGAAAAGGTAGGGTTTTCCTACTCAGTGTTTGTATTGCTAATTGATGTCATGAGATTACATGATTCTTTATATGTGACTGATGATGGTGTTGATGGAGTTCAGGTTTGGTGTTTGGAGATGTTACTATGGTTACTATGGTTACTATGGTTACTGGTTTTGTGATTTCGTTGGCAGACGAATCACACCCCGAGTTCGCCCTCGTGGTTATCTCGCCACGTAGGGGATGTACACATTAATGTTCCGGGTTCTCTCGCTGCGGTGAGAGGGGCTTTCGACGCATGTGGCTGTGGTCGAAGGTCAATAGGTGGTTTTTGTAGAGCAGGGATGGTGACCTGAGTCTACTGAGGTGTCCGCTGTGGTGGCCCTCTGATTTCTCTTTCCCTTGTGCATGTCTTGTACAATGGTTGGTATATAAGATTATTGACCCCTTTATTGTTTTCCAATACTGCTGTGATCCATTTTGGAATGGTGAGCACGTGATCAGCAGGTAATTCATTGAGCTGCGCTGGTATGTTGAGGGGATCACCACTGTCGAGTCACAACTTCCGCGGAGTCTACTAGAGTCGTGCTTTAGACATTACTTTTCTTTGTAGTATGATTGTAATTTGGATTATTGGTCTAGACGGTATGCCGTCTAGTTTGAGACTATGTATTAACTTAAATCATTTATTAAATAAAGTATAGTTTCTTTATTACTTGTTTTGATATGTACTACCTCGGGCAGTCGAGATGGTAGCAGTCTCATGTGATAAGGGGGTCTTGTAAGGCACCTTGGTGTATGGGGGTGTTACAAAAAGTGTGGTTCATTTGGTCCATTAAGATAGCGGGATCATTCATCAAACCAAAAGGAATCACCTTAAACTCAAAGTGACCATATCTTGTACTAAAAGCGGTCTTGGGAATATCAGACTCTCGAACGGGGATGTGATGGTAACCGGACCTCAAATCGATCTTGGAGAAAGTAGAGGCACCCTTCAGTTAATCAAAGAAGTCTTCAATTCTCGCCAAAGGATATTTGTTTTTTATTGTGATCCGGTATAGCTCAAGCTAGTCGATACATAGCCTCATAGAACCATCCCTTTTCTTCACAAAGAGCACGGGCGCACCCCTAGGTAAGGCACTCAGGCAGGCAAATGAAACCCTTTTCGATAATCTTTTCAAGTTTTTTCTCAATTCCTTCAATTTGGTATGAGCCATGCGGTAATAGGCTTTGGCAATTGGATCGGTTCCGGGTACACGGTCAATGAAAAATTCCAGATCACGCTCTAGAAGAATCCAAGGTAACTTTTCGGGGAAAACATCGGGGAAGTCACGAACCACGGGTACATATTCAATATTAGGTAAAGAATTGGGGGAGGATGTCACCACACATAAGAAATCTTGGTAACTCTTCCTCACCATACTTACTAATTTCAAAGCCGAAGTCAATTTCACACTCATTTGGTAATAACTTCCCTTATAGGTTACACGGACTCCTAAAGGACTCTTAAGAAAGATATTTTGATCCCTACACTCAAACCTAGCATGATACTTAGATAACCAATTCATACCCAAAATTACATCAAATTCCCTAAGAGGAAATCTAAGAAGATTAACGAGAATAACTGTTTCTCCAATGAGGATAGGTACATCGAGATAAACAAGGGAACAAGAAATGATTTCTCAGGAAGGCAAAGATATGAGAGTATTTTCACTAGAATTAGACTCAGGGTTACCTTATAAACTAATACTGATGACATAAAGGACATAGAAGCACCGATATCAAATAGAATAAGGAATGGTGAATCTAAAATAGAGACAGAGACCTTGGGCTTAGCATTGGGGAGCTTCCTACCTGGGTAATCGTTGAAACGATGATCGGGCTGCTTGTAAAAGTAGCATACCAAGGGTAAGTTGTAGCGAGCAACTCTCGGGTGATACGACTTTTTACAGAAGTTGCATTCGCGACCTTAAGCTTGCACATTTGTTGGGGCATGGTTTGGAGCATTGCCTTGGACGACAGTTTGGGAAGGAGCTTGGTCTCTTGGAATTAATTTCCTCTTATTGACATAAGAAGGGGAAGAAGAAGGGACAAACGACCTCTTGCCATTAAAGTTTTAGAGCACCAAACTAGGGGGTCAGGCCTGGAAACAAGAAGCAAACACAACAAGACACACAAAGTACAGAACCTTGACTTTAAGACTATCAAGACTAGAACAAATAGACCTAAACTCAGTGAGTCCTAAGCATAATTCACTCACTAAGACTAGCACAAGTCAATGTCTTAAGCTCAGGCCAAAAAACTAAGACTACCACATGTTTGTTGAGGGGTTTAGCTAATCAAGATTGGGAGAGGTTAACAACCAATAGAGTAGATACTCCAAGTTTTCATTCAATCAGATTTTGAGTACTACATAGGGCAAAATGCTCTTTATATAGAGCATTACAAGGGGATATCTACCACTAGATTAAAGTTACATCTAAGGACTTGAAATAGTCTTACAATGACAACAAAACAGATGCACAAAAGTCTCCTAATGAGAGGAGCTGAAACAGACTGCAATGTCTTCAAAAACGTTGCTCCAAAAGTAAGATTGTCTCTTTCCTGAAATGGCAATGTTGTTCGGAGCTTGTAGTTGCTTGCTCTGGCTGTTTGCTGCTGATCCTGGGCCTTTGAGAGGGACTACTATGACCTTCTCGAGGACCTTATTAATAGTAAGATTTGTCACACAAAATGAAGATGCCTTTGGATGAATTGGTTGGCCTTTGTGCCTGAGTGGCTCCCTGTTTTGACCCTTGAACTTGTAGGCTGTTTTAGAGGGATTTCTAGGAATTTTTAGTAAAACGTGTCCAAGACTTTTAGCCAGCTAAGGACTTCAACTAGATAAGAAAAGGAGTTGGAGCCCTTTATTGGATAGTTGCCTTAAGATATATGGCTTGGTACCCTAATTCTACCTGAACTGCTTCTTCCTGGACTGGCTGAAAGGACTTTGATCTTGTGGTTATGGATAGTGGTGCTTGTGCTGGTGTCTTGGAATGCTCCTGTGAGGATTCTGGTGCTGAGCCCCTAGCCCATGCTTCAAGTTTGGACGAGGAGTAGAAGATGAATATGGCTTTGGCCTCCTCTTTTATAGCCTTCAAGGAACTTTTGGCCCATATGGCATAGTCATAAAGGTCAACAAATATCCCGACGCTTCTCCTCACAGTACTTTCCAACAATGCACTCAACATGTTCAGGAAGTAGAAAGCTCGGTCCTCATCATTTTGCACAAGTCTTGGAGCAAAGTGTGCAAGATCATTGAATTTGGTGGTGAAGTCTTGGACGGGCATATCCCCTTGTTTGAGGTCCATGAACTCCATTAAGCGTTGTTGCTTGAGCTCCTTGGAGTAAAAGAGGTCTTCCACAATACCTCTAAAGCAAATCCATTCAAATTTAGCTTCTTGAGTGGCCGTGGGACTTGTAATGGTCCACCACTTATCGGACTCCCTCACAAGAAAGTGGGCGCAAATCCTCACTTTGTCACCCTCTTGGACTTGTAAAAGCTCGAATTGTTTCTTCATTTTTCGGAACCACTCCGAATGCTCGGTAAGGTCTACCTCTCCACCATAGGTCTTAGCCTTGCTCTTGCTATTTGACTAGCAATCCAAGCGTAGGTTCCATGATGGTCTTCACGGGGGACTTGAACGGGGACGACATTGGCATGATCTTATTGCTTGAGAAGCACTAGAGTAAGGGGTTCCAAGATTGCATTATGAAAAAGGCGTGGTTTCACCATCTTCTCAACAAAATGCAAACAAGAGTAGAACCTAACAAATAACATATACTAAAAGACTACCAACTTAGGTCCTTAATTTCTGCCATTCTCTCATTCATTATTATAGGTCAAGTTATTTTTAAGGTTGGGGTTTTCACGTGTGTGCGTCGGGGGCGTTTAAGCTCTGATACCAACTGTGACAACCCTCGCGATAGCGGAAAGTAAATCAAGCATATCATGTAAAGAAGAAGCGGAAGTACGATATTTTTAAAACTTTTACATGAAAGATATAGTACGAGGAATCGTCAAGAAAACCAACAACAAATAAAGTAACTACAAAGGGGAGACTTATTCTCTCAAAAAAAGAATAGTCTATAAAACAAGAGTCTAAGCGCAAGGTAAAACGTCAAAAGCCAACGCCGCTAGCTCACACGGTCTCCACCCAAAAAATGCACCAACTAGTACCTATTCATTCATGCAACATGACTGCCACAGTCAGTGGCGAGTAACTCAGGGTTCTCTCAGCTATATCATATTAAAACGAACATAACCAAAGCATATAGCATACATTATCACATCTTTCCAAATAAACATTATAAGCATGTGAGGATCAACATTATCACCGTCATATATAAATAATATCATCATCATATATAAACAACATCATTATCATGTAACCAATATCATCACCAAGTAATACAAACACATTCTCACGGTAAATGACACGCACTAGCATCTTTAATTTGTAAGCAAGACAATCAAGTCCACATGATAAACGTTTCATTGAACAATATACAATAAACATCTCGTATACTCAAAACTACAATCCTTCCAGTAGGACGAGAATAAGAAAATCCTAGTCTAAACCTGGTCAGACTCTCAGGATTAACCCTCACGATTCAACATGCGATAAACCTTCGCATCCAAGACTTGATCCTCCGGCTAAACCCACACGGAAGCAAGTACTTCATATTCGGCTAAACCCACAAGAAAGAGGCGGAAAGAGCACAAATACCATCTTCCGGCTAAACCACACGACAGATGGGGTAAAGATAAAACACGCGAGTACGCTACATGCAATGACACCACCTTGAAAGAATACAACATTTGACAGCCGGGTCGATCATCGCTATGCGTTCGCCTCGGAAAAACGTCGTTATATCCCCACTAAAATATAATATAATGTACCTCTATCGTTCCGACATAAAGTCTAACAAGTATAAGTGTACAAACGGTAAATGAGATTTCAATATCATCCAACAACACTCAACTTACTACTCAAGGCATACAAGATCAAAGTGAGACAACAATCCAAAACCGTCACTTTACATGTGAATAAATCATGTTAGATACGGTATAGTTCTTATATAAATATTTAAAGTCATTTCATAAGATTATAACATAAACAAAGCATAAGAACCGTTACATATGAAGTCATGTGAGAAAAGAAGACCAAAGGTATTTCACGGGGTCCCCCTCCAGCCGATCAGGCAACCGCCGGCCGGCCGGCCGGTTGGCGACTAAGGCAAAACAAAAATCAACCAAAAATGCACATGGACCTCCCACTTGGTCGGCCGGCTGGGACTCGCATCCATTTTCATGGAGTTAAAACATAATTAGTACAGGCGGTTTCCAGCCGGTCGGCCCACCAGCCCACCGCCGGCCAGTCGGTGGGCTGGGACGCCTACCAAACATCAAAATTTAAAGTAACATACATGGGACTCGCAGCCGGTCGGCCAGGGCTCCTAGCCGGTCAACTAACTGGCGGCCAGATTGCTGGATGGGCTCTATTACTCCGTAAATGCATCATACTTCATCTTTAAGGCTTACAAACTCAAACCCATTAGCAATTACCAACATAAACCATTACTAATCATTATTTCACACAACATCTGAGTATTAAAGCATCCAATACAAACATTAAAGGTCTAAATAACCAACATTAGTGTCTTAAAAGCATCTTCATACAATATGAAAGGAGAATTAGCACAATAAACAGTAACTTCTACCATAATAAGATATATGAAACATAATTCAACATTTCAACATGTAAGAAAATAAATTCATGTCAAGAACTAACTAATACTCCAATTTATCATGAATACTACCCGAAAACACATAGAAGACACATAAAAATGTGATATCGAGTAACCCGCAACTTTACCTTTGCTCTTTAATATTCTAACTCCTCTTCAACCAAGAAGTAGTCGATATCCGGATCTTGCAAGTATCCTCCTACAAAATAGCATAAAAAGATGAGGAAAACTCATCTTTGATAAAGATGGGAAAAACAACATGAGCAAGATTAAAAATTTCTTACCTAGAAAGGTAGAGAAGAAGGAATTTGAAGAATGGACTAAAAATTAGAATAATTGAGTGAGAGATGAAGGAATTAAGTGAGTTTTAAGTTTGAGAGGTTGTAAAGCATCAATGGTGGATAGGGTTTAAGAGAGATTGAGGGAGAAGATGAACAGTATGCTGAAAAGGAGGAGGGAATGTGAGGATATGAGTGGGTTTGTTTTGGTTGGGTGGAAAATGAAAAGCACAAGTCTTATATTGGGCTTACCCACATGGAATTTCGAGTAGACATCAAATATGGACTCGGAATTGACGGGAAAGACACGGATTCTACCCGATAAATTAAAATCCTATTTTTAAGACTAAACTAAGGCTAACTTATAATAATAAAATATTATTAAAGAATAATATCTAAAAGCATGGGTGTTACAATCACTGCTCTTTTTTAAAAGTTTTGTCTCGAAACTTGAACGAAAAGAACAATACCTTAATGATAAAAATTTGGGTACTTGTCACATATTGAAGCTTTTGTCTCCTAAGTCTATTCTTCCACCAAACCACATTTCTACAATACCTTTACTAGGGGTACCACTTTACTTCTCAACTTCTTATCCTTCCTATCCAAGATCTGAATCAGTTTTTCTTCAAATGTAATATTAGGCTCGAGCTTGGGAACCTCGGTTTGAAATACATGGCTCGGGTCACTAATATACTTCCTCACCTTAGATACGTGAAACACGTCTTGAACTTTACCTAAATTCGGGGGCAAGTCCAACTTGTAAGCCACAACTCCAATCCCCTTCACAATCTCAAATGGTCCAATATACTTTGGACTCAACTTTCCTTTCACTCCAAATCTCTTCACGCCCTTCATAGGTCACAGCTTCAACAAAACTTTGTCATCAACATCAAATTCCAGGGGTCTTCTCTGGGTATTGGCATAGGACTTTTGGCGATCTTGAGCGGCTTTCATCATCTAACGGATAATATTCACATGGTTAATCGTCTCCACAAGGTTGTCGGGACCCAAGTCACGAATATCACTCTATTGATCCCAACAAATGGGACTACGACACTTTCATCCATAAAGGGCTTCATAGGGCTCCATCTTCTACAAAGTGGGTCTCCTTGTCGAATACCGCGAGTGGGTCTAAAAACGTCACCTAGTGTTCCATTTACTAACATCGAGAAAGAAACAATTTTAATACATTCCCTGAACATGAAATTCACTTAGCATTAAAACCCATACGTTTAAAATTTTCCTCAATAAAGCTCCATTCTAGTATGTCGTATGCTTTCTCCATATCAAGTTTAATTGGAATCCAACCTGCTTTGCCTTTTTTTTACGCTTAAACGAGTTAAAAACCACGTGTGCTAAAAGGATATTATCTTGAATAAAACGATTAGGTGTAAAAGCTCCTTGACACGATTAGGTGTAAAAATGTTAAAAAATGCTTTAGTAACAGAATTTCGTACAATATCCCAATATTTATGAAAGAATTTACAGGAAATCCATCGGGACCTGGACTTTTCTTTGAAGCTAAATTAAACACGGTATGTTTAACCTCTTCCATACTAACATTACTTGTAAGATATTTGTTATCTTCAACTTTAATTAGTCCATTAATGGACTTAAAGTCCTCATTTTCGTCGAAATAACAAAGCTGATTTTTTGTAAACCTAATTTTGAATTCGCTAGATATTTTTTGTTTTATAAGGTCTTGATCAATAATACAAGCTCCATTCATATTTATTGTTTCGAGTCGTATTTTAAAAATCCGAGTTCGTATTTTAAAATTCCCGATTCTGGACGGCTTTGCAAGAAGCCATGGGTAGTAAATTGTTGATGAGCACAGCATTTCATGCCGCTACTGATGGTCAAACAGAGAGAACGATCCAAACTTTGGAAGATCTTCTTCGGGCTTGTGCTTTAGACTTTCATGCTTCTTGGGAGAAGTGTTTGTCTCTGGTGGAATTTTCTTATAACAACAGTTACCATGCATCTATCAAGATGTCACCGTACGAGGCTTTATACGGTAGGAAGTGCCGTAGTCCTGTTTGTTGGGATCAAGTCCAGGATGATCATATGTTGAGTCCCGACATAGTGACCGAAACGATTGATCAAGTTCAAGTCATTCGAGAGCGAATGAAAGCCGCTCAAGCTAGACAAAAATCTTTTGCCGATGTCCGTCGTCGACCGCTTGAATTTGATGTTGATGATCGGGTATTCCTTAAAGTGTCACCAATGAAAGGAGTGAAACGGTTTGGAGTGAAAGGAAAGTTGAGTCCTAAATATATTGGACCGTTTCGTGTGCTTAAAAGAGTTGGTTCCTGTTGCTTATCGTTTGGAATTACCTCCGAACTTGAGTAAAGTTCATGATGTGTTCCATGTTTCTCAATTAAAGAAGTATATCAGTGATCCGAGTCATATTATTCAAGAAGAAGTGTTGGACTTGGAACCTAATTTGGCTTTGGAAGAAAGGCCGATTCGTATACTTGAAAGGGCTAACAAACAACTCCGAAACAAGGTGGTACCCTTGGTTCGTATCCTTTGGCGTTGTGGAAACGTCGAATCCGAAACTTGGGAACCCGAAGCTAAAATATTAGCTAAATATCCCGAGCTCTTTGCTTGAGGTAAATCTCCTTCTTTCTTTCTTCTTTCTATTCGATTTATTCTTTCGAATATTCCGTTCCTTCTATCGATTATCATTTCTCTTAGATAGATTTTTAGAAGCTTTAGTTAGAAACTTTAAGCATAGATAGTAGAGTTATTACCTTTACTATAAAATTTTTGAACTAAAAGCTTTTGGAAATGTTTTATGATTTCAAGTATTTTACCGTCAAGGAGTGTTGAGACTTGTTATTGGAGACGTTCGATAACTGGTTTTCTCATTAGTTGATGCGAAAATGTATCTTTTAAAGTCTTTGACTTGGACGACGAGGTTCTTGACTGCAGACGAGAACCTTCCGCCCCAGTGATAAGACCCTGTAATTTTATTACGAATATATTTTTAACAGTTTTGAAATAGACCTACATATATGTTACTTTCCTTCTTCTAAGTTTCGAGGACGAAACTTTTTAAAAGGAGGGGTGATTGTAACAACCCGAAAAGTACCCAATTTTTCTAGTAAAATTTCTTAAGGATACTTTCCAGCAAGGTTAAGTTTTTAAAATAGAATTTATTGTTTCGAGTCGTATTTTAAAATTCCGAGTTCGTATTTGGAATTTCTGAGAGATTTCATGAAAATCCCGTTTTTAGTCATCTTTGACTTTTCTTGACTTTTAAGTCGTCATAAACTTTTCTTGACTTTTAAGTCATCTTTGACTTTTCTTGATTTTTAAGTCAACTTTGACTTTCGTTGACTTTTTCCCGCCTCGCCTTGTAAGTTTGAAGACCGAAATTTTATTTAAAAATATATTTTACTTATTTTTATTTAGAGGTTAATTAGAATTTATGATAATTTAATAAAATAATTTTGAATTTATTCGGAATTTATAATAAGGTTTTACGGTTTAAACCCGAGCATCATTTAACTATTCCCGAGTCATCTAAAATCCCGAAACAAACCCGAAACCCGACTTTGGCATGAGTCACACGCACATGTCATCCTTTTCCACTCACTTTTGGGATATTTTCATTATTTTGATTAATCTAATAATAATATCTTAGATATTTATTACTTTATCGATCCGTCAACTGAAATTACGCAAATCGTTCGAAAAACAGATCCGATTCCTCTCATTTCTCACGGCTCCTCTCCTCTCTAATAGGACTAGATATTTTCCTTTCTTTTCATTAATATAACATAATATCTAGATAGTTAATTTAATTAACTTAATATCTAATTAATTATCTTATTATAATAATAAAACCCGAGTCAATTCCGTAACAACAATTTCAAACCCCGACTCATTATTTTCTCTATAAACACACGGCCCAATCCCACCATTACTCACTAACAACTTTTCATTTTACAATAAATCAAATTAAGATCTAATTAA
>JAIUZE010004240.1:0-37467 GCA_022085475.1 Heliosperma pusillum
AAACCAATTGAATAAGAAGATAAAAACCTTACGATCTTATCGTGGTGGTGAATATCTAAATTATGAATTTGATTCACACCTAAAAGATTGCGGTATAGTATCACAATGGACTCCTCCTGGAACACCTCAATTAAATGGTGTGTCTGAAAGGAGAAACCGAACTTTATTAGATATGGTTCGGTCGATGATGAGTCTTCCAGAGCTTCCTGACTCGTTTTGGGGATTTGCCATCTTAACCGCAATATTTTCACTAAATCGTAGCCCGACTAAAGCAGCCAATAAAACTCCATATGAGATATGGAACGGAAAGGTTCCTTATTTGTCGTTTATGAAAATTTGGGGTTGCGAGGCGTTTGTTCATGAGAAGTCTAATGACAAGCTCGCACCCAGATCCGACAAATGTTATTTTGTAGGATACCCTAAGGAGACTCGTGGATATTACTTCTCCAACCGTCATGAGGACAAAGTGTTTGTGTCTCGTGATGCTGTCTTTCTAGAAAGCGATTTCGTTTCTAAAAGGCAGAGTGGGAGAAAATTCGAACTTGACGAAGTTCGAGAGCCACAAACCGAAAATGAAGTGGAGGAAAACGTTCCCTCCTCGGCTGAAACGGTTATTGTCCCTAGAAGGTCAGGTAGAATTAGTTTTCAACCTGATCGTTACCTTGGATGTATCGAGGGAGATGGTGATTTATTACTTTTTGAAAGTGATGAACCCACAACCTACAAGTCGGCCGTTTCTAGTCCCGACTCCAAGCATTGGCTAGAGGCCATGCAATCCGAAATGGATTCTATGTACGAAAATCAAGTATGAGACTTGGTAGACTTACCTGAGAAGGTGCAACCTCTTCAGTGCAAGTGGATCTACAAGATCAAGAATGGCATAGATGGACATAATGATATCTACAAAGCTAGATTGGTGGCAAAAGGCTTCACTCAAGTTCATGGTTTACACTATGACGAAACTTTTGCCCCAGTCTCTATGCTTCGATCCATTAGGATTCTCTTAGCGGTTGCCGCATTTTATAACTATGAAATTTGGCAAATGGATGTCAAAACCGCTTTCTTGAATGGGATTCTAGAAGAGGAAGTGTACATGACACAACCTGAAGGTTTTGAGGATAAATCCAACCCTAAGAAAGTATGCAAACTTAAGAGATCCATTTATGGTCTTAAGCAAGCATCAAGGAGTTGGAATCATCGCTTCGATCATGTAATTAAACAAAACGGATTCACTCGAAGTGTCGAGGAACCATGTTTATACATGAAGTTTAGTGGAAGCAAAGTTACTTTCCTTATCTTGTATGTGGATGACATACTTCTCATTGGGAATGACATACCAATGCTTACTTCTACCAAGGAGTGGCTTGGAAACATTTCCAGATGAAGGATTTGGGAGAAGCACAACGCATTTTGGGTATCCGGATCTATAGAGATAGATCCAAGAGGATACTAACATTAAGTCAAGAAGCTTATATAGATAAGATTCTTGATCGGTTCAAAATGAAAGACTCTAAGAGAGGCTTTCTTCCAATAGGTCATGGTATCACTCTGAGTAAATCCCAGAGTCCTACTGTCACCGAGGAGATTGAACGCATGAAGTTGATCCCTTATGCTTCAGCAGTTGGGTCAATCATGTATGCTATGATGTGCACTCGCCCTGACGTCGCCTATGCTTTGAGCATGACGAGTCGTTATCAAGCCAATCCAGGTGAGAGTCACTGGATAGCCGTAAAGAACATCCTTAAGTACTTACGAAGGACTAAAGATTCGTTCTTGGTGTTTGGAGGAGAGACTGAGTTGCGTGTAAAGGGTTACACGGACGCTAGTTTCCAAACTGATAGGGATGATTTAAAATCCCAATCCGGCTATGTCTTTATGTTGAATGGAGGAGCCGTTTGCTGGAAGAGCTTCAAGCAAAGCGTGACTGCGGATTCTACAACAGAAGCTGAGTACCTCGCGGCATCAGAGGCTGCAAAGGAAGCTGTGTGGATTCGGCAGTTCTTGGAAGGACTAGGAGTAGTCCCTACTGCCACAGATCCCATCACGATGTATTGTGATAACAGTGGGGCTATCTTTCAAGCAAAGGAGCCCAAGTCTAGTAACAAGTCTAGACATGTACTTAGGAAATACCATGTAATTAGAGATTACGTGGAGAGGAAGGAAATAGATGTATGTAAGGTTGGGACAGACGATAACATCGCTGATCCTCTAACCAAGCCTCTTACAAAGGCTAAACATGACAGTCATGTCGTCTCGATGGGATTAAGACGAGTTCCTGAACTCCTCTAGATTATGTGATATGTAATAATTGAATGTTGTATCAATGTTTACATATATGATAATTGCATTCATTGTTCGAGTTTTATATGAGCTCTTTTATTTAGTATTGACTAAATTTTATTACTTTGTTTTATCTGAATTGGTTATAAGAAAGGTTGAACCCAATTCAAGTGAACATGATGAACTTAGTAATTGTCCCTAGTCATTTGCATAAGGTGACGTCTCGCAATGACTAGATTGTAAGTCGATCGATGGTTGGTTCAGCACCATGGAGTCATGGAGATGACTGATCGTTTACATAGACAGACTGTAGAGACACTCTGTCGGACAGTGACCATGATAGAGTCCCTTATCAAAATTGTTGAAGCCTGGTCGTGGCGGGGATTTCTATTATATTCCTATGAGTCGATTCTTTAGACTGGCGACCATTTACCTGAGTCGGTGTATTTTCCGATTGACTTTTGTTTTTGTCCTAGGTCGTGCCGTGAAAGGAGGCCGATGGGCATCTACTGGGTCATGGTGATTTGCATTATACAGTGTAAGTTGGGTCAACAGGAATTGTCCACCCACGTTGGGTATTAACATCTTCGGGCCACTCGAGGAGTAGTGACTGGAAATGCGTGGCCACGCTCGGAAGAGATCTATGGTAGATTTTCCGGTCAGACAGTTACTCTCCAGATCGAGAAAACCACTCAATTTATTTTTCCAATCGCAAGTGCGACCTGAAAGACACCTTGCGATGAGTGGGAGGATGTGACACTAAAGTGACAAGAGAATTGGTAGCACACAACTTGTCGAGACAAGTGGGAGATATTGTGGGAGTAGGAGTCCTCCGCAATAGTGTGGCTACATGCACAACTTGTATCGGACAAGTGGGAGATTGTTGGAGCAAGTGTCCTCCACAATAGTGCATTTATATTATAAATCTCATTTTGGAATATTAGTGGGATGACTAGTATTTTGATACTCCACGTCAGTTGATTAACGTAAATCGATAACGGTCAGCTGACTAGAGTTAGACGTTATTGTCGTATGACGGCGGTAATCAACTGACCCCTTTCGGTCACACCTATAGGATGAGACCCAAACAGAAATCTAATTACGATACATATTAATTAGTACTTTATATATATATTTGATATATGTTTAGTTACGAGAGTTAATTAATGGAAATTGAGTTACGAACTCATTCCGGATAAGTTTATTAGTCAATTATAAGATAATTGACTGAATAAATTTTACGTCTTATTTTAATACGATTAAATAAGATTTAATTTAATGATTAATAGTTAATTCATTAAATTAGTTGAGGTTATGCATATACTTTGAGGTAGAGGTGATTTGTTAATTATATTTACAAGGAGTTGTAAAATAATCTAACTAGGCATTGTGGGACCCATTATATATTGATATAATGATAAAATATCACTTAAAAGTTAAGTGTATATTATTTATTAATTTGAGTCATATAATTGTTATATGATCAAATTAACCCTTAATTATACAAGATAATTAAACATATGATTATAAGTATTTGTGGGACAAATATCAAAAATCAAAATGGACCACATGACACTAGTGGGTGCCGAAAATTGGTAGTGTATAACATGATGATTGTTGTTTCTTGTATTACACTACAACATGTGATCATGTCATGTTTATGACACATGATCATGGTCTTATTCACTACTACACTCAAAGTAATTTGCATGAGAATATTTTAAGCAAAATAAGAGGCCTATTAGGCTCATATAGCCGGACCATATGTGTCCTTAAATGGACAAGATTGTTGTTCATTTTGACTCACTTGTTCATTCTTGTTTTGCATACTTATCTCACTACAAATCCTCATCTCTCTAAAACCTCTCAAACACTAATATTTTCTATTACTAGAGTAGTAATAAAATCTCATATTAGTTCATCTTTTCACTTGAGTTTTCTAGTCAAAAACCAAGTGATTAGTTTGGGTTTTTCTCTTGGGTGCTTCTTAAAGGAGGTCTTCTAATTTGAAGATTACAAGGAGGATCATCTATTTCTTTCTAGCACAAGAACAACAAGAAAGGTGTTTCTTGTTGTGCCCATATAAACCGAAATTTCCCAATGTAAGGAAATTTCTTCTTACTTTTTATTATGCATTTTAATTTGCATGCATGTTACATAGATCTTTATTAAACACTAAATTAACAAGTAATTTAGTAACTAATTAGAGGAGTATAATTAGGGTCTATGAACTTTCAGCAGCAATCCTCGCAAAATATATATCTGCCAGTTTCTTCATAAATTTAGGGGCAGCGATTTCACTAGGATCACGTAAAAAGGAAGAACCTGTAGTCTCAGAGAACACCCGCAAGGCATCGTCGAAAGTAGGACCAGAATCCACAATACCTGAAGACCGAAGTAGCTTAGCCTGCAAATCAGCAGACTGCAAACGGGACGCTAGAAAAGCATAATGAAAAACATCCCCGGCAGCATAAACACCGAGCCCACCCAGATGAAAAGGGAAAGTGGCAAGGCGCCACTGCCAATCCCCAAAACCAGGCCCAGACGCGGTGACAATACGTTCCAAGCTAGAACGAAGCGCTGCATCAAAGCGAAGATGGACAGACCCAAAGACCCCCGGGGAGCAAGTACGGAGGGAAAAATAGAGTTTAGAAATACCAGTACAGGCCCGAAGAAGAAGCAACTCACATTGCGGGTCCTCAATCCTCGCGACTAAGTCCATAAGCTCAATGGTCTTAGTCACTCTCCTCGCCACAAGCTCACTGCCAAAAATGGGACAAGTACTGACAGGTCCACCCAAAACAGAGACACCACGCAAGGGCCGAGCAATAGAAGGGGGGAAAACACCGGGTAGCCGACTCCGAGGATCCTCAATAGGCCAAAAGACCTCAGTCTTAGCCACATTAAGATGGAGACCGAAACGAGGCCCATCTGCCATAATCAAATCCAAAACTCTCCCCACCTCTAAAGTGTCCCCAACAATGGTGCCATCATCCAAATACCACGCTTGCAAAGTAAGATCAAAGGAATCCCGGATGTTGCACACTAGGGGATGCAAAACCAAAGCGAAAAGCAACGGCCCTAAAGGATCACCCTGCTGGACACCCTGACAAGACCACAAACAATGCTCCCCATAATAAAGACGGGCAGGGCTAGAGTAACAAAACTCCACCCAACGGGAAAGAACCGGACAACGACGGCGGACTTCCTGTAGCATAGTCACACGATCAACAAGATTGAAAGCATTTTGGAAATCAACTAGCAACATAGACAGTCCCACATCACCACCACGGGCCTCAATGAGCCGGTTCAAGGCATGCAAGATAGCCTCTCCTCCACCGGACACCCCAACCCCAAACTGAAGGCCAGCAAAATAAGCAGACAACGAAGGACCAACCAGACAAGCACCAGCCTTAGAGACAAGACGTCTCCAGACAGTGCCAACAGCGATAGGGCGAACACCCCCGCCTGGTTTAACAAGCGGCGTGAGCGGAGCACTAGCAATGTACTCACCAAGGGCTACAGGGCACCGGCCCTCCAGAAAAAGATTTACCACCCTAGTAATAGAAGCGATCAAATCATCCGAGACAGCCACAGCAGCACCACTCAAACAGTCCAGAAGGTGTTGGGCACGAAGTCCATCCCTCCCGCAAGAAGTGCCACGCGGGAAACCACGAATCATATCCAAAACCACTGCCGAAGAGGCAACAAGAGAATGATGATCCACAGGCAAAGGAGGCAATGAAGGAGATGGGGCGACAGGATGCTTCTCACGCAAAGCACCAAGAGTGGCATCAGTGTATGGGGCGACGCCGGAGGAAGAAAGCACCCTAACAGCAGCAGTATAATGACCATCACAAATCTTCCGCCGACACTGGCGGAGGTTTTGCTCACTCAAATCCAGATCCTCCTCCACACAAAACGAAGGAGGAACCTCAGCCAAACACTCCTGTAAAAGCTGCAACCCCCCTCCAGGCACCCCCCCAAGCAAGAATAGCCCTAGTAATACTCTCCTCCTGACACTGTCGCCTAACAGCCGTCCTACACTCAAGATTACTCCGAGTTAAGCAGACAAATAGGCAACACAAGCAACGAACCCAGCAGGAGAGATCACCAGGAGAGTCAGTCACATCATCCAAGACCCCCTTCAGAACCCGAGCAAACCCAAGACGGCACTTAGGAGGAATAGATTTCACGGTGCGATGACCCAAAGAAAATAAACGGTCAAGCGACGATACAGACCAATGAACAAGCTCAACCCCAACATCAGATGAAAGAACCGAGTGAGACGGAGCCGGAGGTCTAGGGATACCATGAATAATAAAGCTAACGATGCCATCACCACAATCTGGAGGCGGAACAAAGTCACCCCGACCATGCCGACACCTAGAACGAAACGGATGGGTTTTAAAGCACTCCCCACACAACCAAAGCCCCATGCGCTTCAAAGTAATCTCGGCATTAGAGAAAACCGTCAAACTATCAGTAAGAGTTTGACGCGTAAGACCCATAGCACCAGCAATACAATGTCGATCCTGAAAATGCTTTCGCCAGGCGGCCTTAGTAAGGCCCCTACCACCTCCATTAGGACACTTATGAATACAAGAAAAAGGACAAGGAAACCGCACTAAGACTGGCATAATAACGAAAAAGAAAAAGAAAATAATAATACTTAATGAAAAAGAAAAAATAATAGAAACCCTAACATGTGCATGGTAGCTGCTTACGTGCAAGGCAAAGGACGGCCACCATCACATCGACCACGGCACACCCCATAACCAGCCACCACAGTGACGGGTAGCACCGGCCACCACCAGTAAACCCTGGCAAGATGCAGCCGACACCAACACCAACCGACGCCGACGCGATCAAATGCAAGGCAAAAAAAAAAACAGCCACGGCGAGATAACACGGACCCCAACCGACGGCCTGAAGGGGTAGTGACCGACGCCCGACAGCCGATGGTGGCAGAGATAGGGCTACGGCCGGCGCAAAACCCAGAAAGGCCGCAGACGGAAACCCACCGTCTTTCTCACAAACCCACAACCCTCAAAGCAGCGCCTTAGGCTGAGGCCATCGACGGGTCTATGGAGCCTCGGGAGGAGGTCGGCGACGATGAACCAGGTCGTCAGCCACCTAAGGCTCCTGACAAACCACTTGGCTGTGGTGGCTGAGTCCGCGCACGATCCCCACTCTCTCTCCCCTAACCAAAACACGAACCACACCTATAACCCCACCACAGCCGGCGACGTGAGGTCTGGATGGCCTGGGGGTGGGTGGTGGCCGGAGGGGCAGTAGAGCAGCCGTAACAGTAGCCACGGGCAGAAAAAAAAAACCCTAATCGCAAAAAAAATAAAAAAAATAAAATAAAATAAAAAAAAAAAAAAAAAATAATAATAATAATAATAATAATAATAATAAAGTTCAGTTTAGTAAAGTTTAGATTTTATAAGTTTTATTCAATTAAGTAAAATTAAGTTCAGAAAAGTTCAGCTCTTATAAGTTCAGTTCAGTTCAATTCAGCTCCTATAAGTTCAGTTCAGTTCAGCTCCTATAAGTTCAGTTCAGTTCAATTCAGCTCCTATAAATTCAGTTCAGTTCAGTTTAGTTCAGCTCCTATAAGTTCAGGTCAGAAAAGTTCAGCAAAATTCAGCCCAAAAGAACAGGGTCTAACAAAGATAAAGTTAAAATTAATTACCAAGAGAAATCCGAGTGGGCTCATACTAATTGAGAGCAAGAAACTAATTACGATTAATAAAAGAATTAGTTTCTCGCTCTAAGAATAACTCAACAAAATAAAGATCCCATTCGTGTTACTCTGTCGATCGACAACAAGCAACGGTCGATCAACAGTGATCTTGGTCGATCGATAAAGAACCATGGTCGATCGACGGGCTTCAGCTCTCCAACTTCCTGCGTCTATCATAGGTAGCCGATCGCCTTTTCCTGCTATGGTCGATCGACATTGAACATTAGTCGATCGACATCACATGTGAAATCCGAGGACTGTTGTGTTGTGTCAAGTGAGGATGGTCGATCGACTATTGAGCTCCTGTCGATCGACACTAACGAGTTATCGATCGACCTCCTATGATGTTTCTTAACTTTGGTTCTCCCAAGCTCGTCTCATGTCTTCCTTATCAAACGATTTTGGTATCTGAATGCATAAGTGGGTTCCAACTATGCAAAACATATGAAATGCACCCAATGTAGTAGATACGTATGGAAATAGAATACAAAAGCCAAATAAACACATGGAAATGTGTGCCAAACATGCGAATAAACGTGTACAAAAGGCACGCATCACTACCAATCCTCACCATCCTTGTGTACGATCTCATACTACTATTTGAGTTATTTGTTTGATTGGGTCGTGAAGTCTTTGAACCCCATCACTCGTGGATCAAACGAAAAAAAAAATGGTCTATTAGTTACAGGAAATGTATCGGTGACCACATGTGCATCATCCTTTGCCACTTTCTTATCCATCATGAACAGTTTACCACTGTTCTTTTGCCCTCCTTGCACCATACTAGAAGATCCAGATGGTGTTGCCTCTGCGCTCTTGTTGACGTTGTTGTTCGGACGCTGGTAGGAGTTGCCCATGTTGTAATTGTTGTCGTTGTTGCTTCGTTGTTACTACAAGTGCCAGTATTGCAGTTACTAGCCGCACTTTATGTCGGTCCATGGAAATTGCTATCCTATTTTGCACTAGGTGTCCAGCCGCTTCTGTCGCCGCCGCCACTCGTAGTCTCGTACAATTACGCTTCTTGTGGCCAATTTCTCCGCAATTTTAGAATTGTGGTCCGAACGGTGTTGAGCTACTCCGTTAAGAGCCACCTATGTACTAAGCTTTTCTCATGTAATTAGAGCCTTCTGAATACGACGTCGTCTTGGTAAAATTACCCCCCCAGGTTGTTGTCTTATCCCCCACCATCGCTCGCTGCCTTCCTCTTTTCACCCACTTTGTCCTTTAAGTCTTTAGCCATCCCTATAATCATTTACGTGTGCCCAGCCCTCGCATATACTTCTTTTTACATCAGACAACACTCCCGCGCGGTAGCTAATGACACAAGGTACACTCGAAAAAAGTTCGAAAAATTTAACTAAAAACTTCGAAAGTGATTGTGGTCTTGAGAAGGGTAGACATAAATGCTTTAATTTATGTTTGCTAATATCTTGTAATAAATAGTAGTGGGTAAATACTAAAAGCGGATAAGAAGCGATCTTATTTCCAATGGTATGCTAAGATAGGATTATACCAAGTTTCTCTTTAACATTTGAATCTTTGCATAATAAGTGTTAGTTTATTTGTCTTATAACAAATTTACATCTTTTTATCCTAATCAAACTAATCTCTCTATACTTGTGTCCTACATGTTTCTTGTTTATAGCCATTGTTTGTGAATATCTATGGTTTGAAGTCTTAATTTGTCATTAGGAGTCTTAGTACAGAGTAGTTATTTCATCAGCTCAATTCAGTTCAGCTCAGCTTATTTCAGGTCTATTCATCTCAGCGAATTTCTATTTAGTTCAGCTTCACTTCAGTCCACTTCAACTCAATTCAACTTCATTCAGCCCGAAAGAACAAGACCTTAGTAAACTCATGTGCGAAATCTAGCAACTACGTTTATTAATAAATCACGAATTTAAAACTAGTTTGTTAGGCATGAGTAGGTAATTTTGTATAGGCCGTTAATGTTTGTAGATTTGCATAACCGGTTTATGTTTGTCCGTTGTTTGTCCCGGTCGCGGTTTCGACTTTGTAGGCATGGGCGGACCCATGTATGTCATTGGTGTGGCAATTGCTACACCAAAGCCCAAGGAAATAAAGTGAAAAGTAAAATTTGCTACACCATTAAATATTCATTAACCTATCATTTATTGTCCTAATATCTATAATACGTATTTGCTACACCATTAAATACTCCCCATACCATGTCTCTTCCCCTTGATATTTGCTCATTTACATCACTACAATTTCCATAACACATTAATTAGTATATTTGCTTAATGACTTTACCCTTTTCAAATTCTTTAAGAAGCAAGTTAATTTAAAGTTGAATATTTTAGTATACCATGTCGTTACTCGTTAATTTCAAAGGCTAATTTAATTTGTGATCTAATAGTTTTTTTTTCTCTTTTCCGTGAACCTTATTATGTGTATAAAATTTAACTTATTGTTATTTTAGGAATTAGTTATAGCGGTATAAGTCCAAGACGAATAATAATTTTTTATAGAAAAAACTACAAAGAATTGAAATTTGTGTGTTTGTTTAATATTTTCTTTTACAAAAATAGAACCGCATCAGAAATAGTGTATCCGGTTAGCAATTTCTAAAAATACGTATTCGATGAGTTTTTTTAAAAAAAGTTGTATCTTATATATGGACATTTGTACCGGATATACGGAAATTCGTATGATTAAAATTGTATATAATATTGTTTACATATAATAAATCATAAATCTCTGACCATAGTTTGTAAAAAATTTGTTTCGAGCAACGTGTATTTTTTACTACACCAAAATCTAGAGCTGGCAAGTCTGACCCGACCCGAGTGACCCGACCCGAAACCCGAGCAAAACCGACCCGACCCGACCCGAGAATACTGCAACCCGAAACCGACCAGACCCGACCTGATGACGACCCGTAACCCGTTGACGACCCGAAAATCAGTGACCCGAACCCGACCCGAACCCGACCCGACATTGACCCGACCCGATATTGACCCGATTAAATTGACGCTCTGACAATTATTAACCTTAATAATGATCAAAATGAAAGTGATTTATTGTTTAAATTGATATGTTTGACTTAATAATGAATTAATTAAACCAAATAATAATTTAAAACTAGATTTAATGGAAAAATATTGAAATATTGCGAAAAAATAACCGGACCCGATTACGACCCGACCCAAACCCGACCCGACCCGATGTATCATTTGACCCGAAAATGACCCGACCCGATAACGACCCGAACCCGACCCGACCCGACCCAAAAGGGTTTTCTGACCCGATACGACCCGAACCCGACATGACCCGACCCGACTGACCCGATTGCCACCCCTACCAAAATCTAAAACTGGGTCCGCGCAGGTAGGATCTAGGAGACCAAATTACTACAACTTCTACAAGTAACAATCATCCCCAAAAAAATTAAAAAAAACGACCGGATTTTAGAAAAGAATCCTATCGTAAGAGTGTGCTCAAATTGTTGAAGAAAATATGTCAAATCTTGTACTCATTTCCTCTCCAGTTTGCCCACAAGTAAGCTACTGTACTCCACTTTTTGTATTTTATTCACAGATATGTCGATACATGATACTCCTAATTAGTTAGAAACCCTTCATTTGATTGCAGTGGACAACCACAACTGTTTTGAGCAAAAAGTTTCTACCACCACTAACTCAGCCCAAATTATCAACAAGACATCAAACTAGAGCTTTCTTCTTTAACCCCTCTGATGAACCAATTATCAAGGAAGCTATCAAGGTTTCACTTTCTAACCCTATTTATACTCCCAATCGTTTGTTTATTTATTTTTCTTTGCGACACGTATTTTAATCAAATTTAAATAAATGAAAAAGACAGAGTAAGTAATTTCTTTTTCTAAATAAAGGAAAAAGACCTATAATCGTCATTTTAATCATAGTTAAACAAATGATTGGGACGGAGGGAATTTCATTTTGTGTCCTCTTGTTACTAGATTGCTACGCCTCTGGTAAGGGTTCTTAATGCCTGGGGAGTATAAGAACTTGTGGTAAGCATAATATGAGTACTCCCAATATTGTGCTTATATACCTTAGGCCCGGTTATCAATCATTCACAATTCAAATGAAAATTTACAAGTTTTCTATTTGAATATGTGGTGATTCCCTTGAATTCTGACTTTCAAACTGCGAGTTGGGCTCAAAGTTTCTACTTAGGTGAAGTAATTTAAGGACTAAACACGTTCATTCATTTACAAGGCCGCAAACATGTGTATACTTATTGCTTTGTTACACATTTGCTACTACTGTTTTCTGCCTAGTCAAATCACTTTGGTTCATGTATCAGTGAGGGCACCATCACTAATCTCTGAGTAGCTGATAATAGCATATAGAAGTACTAGTAATGCAATTTGTTGATAGCTCTCAATGAGTTAAACATCAAACAGACGAGTCCATTGGCTGTACTACTGCTGGCCCCATTATGCAGAAAGGATATGAACTTTTGAACCTCTATCTGACCTTTGGCTTTTTGCATTTTTTTTTTTTTATAGATTTACCTTGGGGTATACTCCCGCCTTTTGGCTCAATTAGCCTTAAAAAAATTTCATGAAAGGAGAACTTCAAATAACAGAGATAATCGAGTGATATGATACAGCTGGTTAGAGATTGAGATGTTTTTTTTACTGCAATAGCTGATATTTTTCTCCCAACTTTTATTCCTTCTGAGCTGATGGTATCTGGATTTACAAATGGTCTGAGCTGAGGGGAAGGACCAATCTGATGCCTTGTGCAATAGGATATAGGTGGTTTGCTAAAAATTCTACTGTTGGGTTTTAGCAAAAATAGAGTAAAATAATAAAGTGAAGTGGGATATATTGAATGCTTCCTCTGTTTCACATGGAAGTATATAATTACTTTTTGCACAATATATATTTTAGGAGATCTCTTACTATGTGGGGTAAACGGCCATTTAACAACAAAGTTATATTTATAATCTTAAATTAATTCATCATTGCCAACATCACCACTATATTCCTCCCACCATTACACCCCCTCCCCCTATCATAAAATCAATCACCGGCCACCTTATAACTCCACCACCGCCTTCAATTTCCTCTCCTGAACTCTGCCATTTTGAAACCAGCCGCCTGTATGCTCCTCCTTACACTACCATCACCGCGCACCTCAACCTCCTCAATCTCCTTACACCACCTCACCTCCATTTTCTTCACCCACCTTCACATGCCTTCATTGAACCACCTCAACCTTCTTGCACCACCATCGCCACTACCTCCTTCCAGATCTGAGAGGCTGTGTGCTTGTGGGGGTAATCATGGTGTCGCTGGCCTATAGTGGTTAGGGTTTGGATGGAGGGTGGCTAAGGAGTGATTGGGTGTGAGTTGACAGCGGCAAAAGGGGTGGTGGTGCTTGGGTGGAGGGCAGCGAAAGGGGTGCTGGTGCATGGGTGAAGAGTGGCGAAATGGGTGATGGGTCTTAAGGTGGGTGAGGGATCGTTGGGGAGAACTAAAGTATAATCAGCTAGTGAAGCCGAAGGTAGATTACTAGCTTAGTGAACACTATTTTTTGTAAGGCAATCGGATCATCAAATATGGCCATTTCGTATAAAACAAAGTAAGACAGTTTATCATTTTCATTTCCACATTTAGGCTGTGGATAGTTTCCTTCCCATTCTTTTTGCTTAAAAAGAGGAGGTAGAAGCTATGTAAAATCTAAGATCTTCACTCCAGTTCTGTTGCAGCATTAGGTGCCTTTTAGAAGAAGTAGATTGGTTTTACCTATTAAACCGTAGTACACCAACTAGTTGGTGCAATTAGGGCTGCCTTTGCTCTATCTTAGGAATAAAATGTGTGGATCATCCAAAACTAAATTGTCTCAGTTTAGTTTCTTAGTTGTAATCAGATATCCCTTCATGTTCAACTTCTGAATATTTGTATGAGGGTCTAGGCTTAGTAGTATATTTCTTTGTTATCAAAATTATGTCCAAATTCCAGACACATACCTTCTGATTCGATAGGTTGCTTGATTAACTAAAAAAACAAATATTTTGAAAGTGCTATCTAGTGGGTAGTCTGTTATATTCTTTAAAAGACTGATAAGCATCTTCATAGTTTGGGAGTTACAGACAACCCTTTCTTGCTTTGCCTTTCTTGTTTTGAGTTTGTCTTGGTGGGCTCGAGTTGCTTTATGTCCTGAGAAGCTTAATATATATGTGGGGTGGGGGGAGGGGAGGGGAGGAGGGCTGTTTGTAGGTCCTGAATGCAGAAAGCTGGATTTCTTTAGTTTATAGTTACTTTTTTAAAGCTACAAAGTTCTGAAAACAAGTTGCTCCAAAGGATTCATTTCAACTTCTGAGCGTTGTTTATCTAATATATTCACAAAGGCAAATGTACCACTGCTCTGACTCTTAATTGAGCGCATGTGAGAGAGTTTTGCTCTACTATGTTTCTGCTATTGACCATTTGTGGATGGGTAGTCAACTGATTCTGCGTTTTTTTGCTGTGAGCCTTAGTCAAGAATTTTAGGGGTGTTGAGCAAATGTTGATGCAGGAAAAAGGATATGGGTACGGAATTCTTACCTGACGCGTACTAGTTTGACACTTCTCCTCGTAGATGCAAGAAGGATTGCAATCTTGCATGAACAAGAGTATAAGAGTGTGGTGTTTGATGATATTAAGCCCTGTGCCTCATACATCTATGCATTTTGTGACTTCACTCTAAATAATCTCAATATTTCACATTTATTCTCAAATTTATGTTTTATAGATGTGCCCCTGTACGGCTGTACCCGGACCTCCTTTTAAGATAGAGTTCCCATGTCTCAAAATTTGAGTCATGAAAAGTCCAGCACTCCGTGCCTCAAACCCATTGCCGAGTTATTAGTAGTACTCCAATAAAAGTAGTACTGCTGATTGGAGCAGCATTCGTCCAACTGTTATAAATTTGCAGTATTCATGCATTTATTATTCCTAGAGTTCAAAGTAATTAATTCTCAGTGTTCATGTGAACGGGATTCAAATCTGTAGTCCATTTTTTCTTCATGAGTTAATTTCCAACAAGTTCACCATATCTTTCTATCTATTTTCGTCTCCTAGCAGTATTTATGAATGCATGTGGTTGAACTAGAAAGTTGTATATTTGTTTGGTGTCTTGTTGATTGTATCTTTAGTTTTGCACGTCAAAGGAGCTAAAGAGTCCAAGAGTCCATGCTCTTTGCCATGGGAATATTATAAAAAAATTCACTAAACTCCATGTGCTTATAGTTGGTCCAATGTGATTCTCTTGACCCAATTCTCGCTATGTGAATCCGTGTTTGTAAGACAAGTGTAAGAATGTATATTCGACTCCCCTTTGCGTGGTTTCCCACCACAGAGGCACAGACGCGAGTCTGTAAGTGCTGTGGCATTCTTGATTTTTTTTTTCTTCTTTACAATAATATAAGGTCAAAAATCAAGTGTTGGTTCTTTCAGGAGCCTGTGGCGTTTATGGGTGGCATTTTTGCTGGTCTGCTGAGGCTTGACTTGAATGAAGAGCCACTAAAGCAATGGATTAATAGAACAGTTGAAGCTTCGGGAATTACTGAGCAAGAAATGGACACCCAAGGACCAAATACAGAAGAAGCAGCTCCTCAACAGATAAATATCGAGTGATTCTGCAATAGCTTGTTGCTGTTCAGAGTGTACACACTTGTTCTAAGATTTACTAGGACAATGAAATATATGCGACTAAGGGATATCATGTCATGCTATTTGTTCACTGACATGATCGAATGAATGGAAGTACATTCCTTCGTAAATTTTTGGGTAATGCTACACGTGTGAGGATCCTTTCCGGGTAGCAAAATAACTGGAGGGTCCAGTTATTATGTGTAGTCTAGACTCTAGATTCGTTCAACAAGTAAATCCATTAAAAAAAGGGATACTTATATGTTAAGAAAAAGTCTAATACCAGTCTAGGGCTGAGCAAAAAATCCGATTATCCGAACCGATCCGATATCTGATTCGAATCCGATCCGAAAAAATGGATATCCGATCCGAAAATAGGTTTCGGATCGGATATCCGATCCGAAATATTCGGATATCGGATCGGATACGGATATCAGTTCTCAAAATTTCGGATATCCGTATCCGATCCAAAATTTAGAAGATTTTTTTTTTCTGAAATGAATGGGCTAAGGAGACAATTTAAAATAAGAGGCCCATGTTACTCAACCAAAAACAAACCCTACCCAATAAATATGACTTAGCCATCATGCCATCATCAATTCATCATATCATATGTATCTCCAAAATTTTTCCACTACATTCATTTCCACAAACTAAACCCAATAAGTATGTATCTCCAAAAATTTTCCACTGCATTCATTTCCAATCCTTCATCAATCACCAAGCGCAACCACCGCTCCACTCGGCCATCGTCGACCACTGACCGCCGCTACATATTTCCCCAAACTCCATCTCCTTCACTCGTCTACCTCCTCACCCCAAGAGCAGCGCCGCCGCCGCCGACGCAACAACCACCACCGGCGCCGCCACCAGGCTGATATAATTGTGGTCTCATTTATTTGTTTTCATAATTTCCCCTTATTTCATGTATTAAAAGTCAGATCTAGTCTTCCTAATTTTATGTAAGATAAAACTTAATAGGGTTTCTGTTTGTCTAGTGATTGTATTGATTTTGATATTTTGCGATTCACGAATTTTGTAATTAAGCTAATGAATTAAGTTAGGTTTTGACTTATGTGTAATAATATGAAATTTTGGATTTTTCGGATCAGATGTTGGATATCGGATACCCGATCCGATTATTTCGGATAATAAATTTAGAATATCCGACACTTTCGGATCAGATCATGGATAATGAAATTTTATTTTTTCGGATCGGATATCCGATCCGAAAATCGAATTCGGATCGGATATCCGATCCATGCTCTGCCCTAAATACCACTACAACTTGCCACCCCAGAAGCACCAAACCCCGTAAGATCCATGTCAATTTCACAGGACCATCATTTATACTAGACCGACTGGACTCCCCATAGACAAAACCTGGAAAATAGTTGACAAAATCCGAAGAATATGGTTGCGGAGAATTAGCAATTGAAACATAAAGGAGTTGAATAGGAGGCCATGAAAAAGAGCCTAAGAGGAGTATCACTTAATAATTAGGATATCTTTCTTCTATTAAAACACAAACATTTAGAGTCATTTGGTGAAGCCACCTCATCATGTACACAAGGGCCCACTAAGTTTCTAACTTCATTTAATTAAAATACACATTCTAAAAAATGATTAATATTTACAAAATGATTTATGCATTAAATTTTTTATTTCCATATTTACGAATAATTCCAATGAAAATTTAGTACACGTTTGTTTTAGGATCATTACTTTTTTACCAAATATAAATTAAAAATTCATTTTATATATTATATTCCCCACTTTTACACAAATTAGTAAGAAAATACTCATGTAACTAAAAATACTCTTCTTCAATTGAAGTATGATATAATCGTAAATTGGTGTTTATTATTTATGTCAGTTTTATTGGAAAATAATATTAATTATATAGATATACTTATAAATTAAATTATATAATATATTTATAACCATACCATTCCAATTTGCAAAAGTATAATTAAAAACAATCAATAAATTAAATTACAGTTTAATGAAGCGAATATTAATTGGTGAGAAACTATCACTTTATTAAATATTCACTTTATTAAAATATAGTTTATTTTAACACAATCAAATGGGTTAATTTATAATATTGGTCTTGTCGGAAATAAGTCAGGTGACTCGCGTCAGAACATGCTCACAAGCAGGTCAGAGCTGCTGTATGCTAACCGTCTTACAACTGAAATATATAATTTGTCTAAAAAATAAATCAAGTTTGTTATTATCACTTTAATCATATCAGTACTTACATCACTTCTAATGTAATAATTATAAACATCAAGTTTTTTATATAATTTTTTAATTCATAATGTTATTTAGAATGTTTTAATAATTTTTTTAATACTTATTTCATGTTTGATACAAGAGTGTTAATGTATTGGGTTTAATATTTTATATGAAGTATTCTATGTTTGCGCTAGTAAATTCCAAAAGTTAACATTATTATTTATTTATTTATTTAAATATATGATAAAAACAATGTTCGAAAAGCAAACCCGTGCAATTTGCACGGGGGTAAAACTAGTTTTACGTTAAATTCCTATGTTTTCTAGTTTTCTAAGTGGTACCTAGAGCTGGCAAAAGCAACCTGACCCGATTGACCCGACCCGATTAACCCCTTATTTTCTTTTTTAAAAAAACTTTGTTCGCTTATAATTTATGTTCATGAATTCAGAACGCGACGATTCTTTTTACCAAAATGATCGTCTTGTCAAGATCTTCAATTTAAAAATAAATTATCATTTTATTATAAACTTATTGCAAGAGTTATGACCGGTCAAACGTTTTTAACCAAATAAACTTTCACCGACGATATCTCATGGCTACGAGTTCATAAATTGATGTTTTTTTTCTAGACGATCATTTTGAAAAAAAAAAAAGATTTGCCTCGCTCCGAATTCATGATTATGAATTATACGCGGTCAAAGTTTTTTTTTGAAGAGAAAGAGGGGTACCATGTATCAAATAAAAAAAGACAGGGGTACCATATAAAATATCCCTAATAATTATGTTTAAACCCTTCATACCAAGGTAGACCTGGCAAACGCAACCCGACCCGAATGACCCGACCTGAAATTGACCCGAACTACAACACCTGAATGTGACCCGAAACCCGATTTGACCCGACCTGACCCGAACATGACCCGATCTTACTTTACCCGTAACTGACTCGGCCCGAAAATAACCCGATCCAAAACCACCCAACCCGAAAATGACCCGACAAAACATAACTTTAATTGAACCGAAAAGACTTAAAAGGGCCTTTTGTCTCTTATTCTTTAACCCGAAATAAGCCGATCCGGTTGACTCAAAACAGACCCGACAACCAACCTGAAACAAACCTGAAATCAACAAGAGACCCGGACTGACCTGACCCGAACTGGCCGACCCGAACCCGACCTGATTGACCCGTTTGCCAGGTCTAGACCAAGGCACCAACGGCCTCGGACTTGATGGTCGTTGATTAGATAGTCATCGGCCACAAGAAGTAATGTTGTCGTCGGTATAATAGTTGCCGGCTTATGTAAATAAGCTTTACGGAGACGCTTCGTTATTGTAACCGTCGAAGTAAATGTCAACTTGTTACTCACAATATATCAACTGGACGCAAGTAGATGAAAAAATATCTAGAGATAGAGAGAGAGTGAAAACTCTCTCAAATTATGAGAAAACCAAAAAAAAAGAAAACACCCCCACAATATAAATCAATCAAGTAAATTTTCTCCTGCTTCTTCAATTTTGTCATCTCGTTTGAACCCCTCTTTGAATCCCTCAATTAACTTCAATGAGATTTATGATATGCTTCCTAAGTATGGCAAGAGTTTTTATTTGATTAAAAGCATCACTTTTTTCAATTGTTTTCCATTGCGTGAGAAAATTGAATTAGAAATCCTCTCTTACACCCTTTCATCTTGTTATTGGTGCTTTTGGCCAATAATTGAGTTGCTCCTGGTGAAGGCGGATGGTGATAGCGGAGTCGGTGCTTTCGACGCGGAAGCCCTTAAGACGGCATTTCGGTTTGCCATTATGTCGTATAAACCAAGCCATCTCCATTGTATGTGCTTAAGAAAAGCAAAAGTTAGATCTTGTTGGTCTATTTTGTCAAAAGTAAGTCCATATTCATCTTTAAATCTACCCGAAATAGGAATTTTGCTCCTATTGGACTCTTGGTTTGTGCCTATTCCATTGATTTCTTTATTTGTAGACATTGATTTGCTCTCCTATCTAGCCCAGGAGAGCATTTATCAGTCTATTGTTTACATTACAGAGATCGTGGACATAGGTTCTTCCCAAGCCAGATCTTTTATAGTCAGTATTTTTAATGATCTTATTATGTATCATTCTTGTTCAAACGCCTGGTTGAGATGGATTTATGTAGCTCAAAGATTAAATTTGTCAAGTAGACTCTCCCTTTGTTATGATGGGGATCGATTAATTGTTGCAGTTTTACCTTCAACTTTATGTTGTAAGTCGTTGGTATTTTTGTATCATGTTCTCAGTTTCTATAATAATTGTAGTGTTAGTTATTTGATCCACCATAGAAATGATTTTTCTGTCACTTGTGCTGCTCCAATTTTAGAATTTCTGTTAGACGAAGTAGTTAGAGTTGTTTTCCGAAACACTATAGCTTTTTCAATTTCAGCTACTACAACATCTTGTGTATACAAGTGTTTTTCTGTTAGTCGTTTGATAATCGGAAGATGTGGATATTATTTTCTTTATAACGGAAAATCGGTATTACACATCTCCTTTTTCTATTTTGCTTATGGCTTTTGGTATGTAGCATGGTCTTTTGAATGTCTTGTAATACGGAATATTTATTTTGCTTTACGCCTTCTTTATAGGTGTTTGGATATCTTTCTCACTCTCTGTAAGTTTGTTAAACCATGAATATTGCCTTTTGGAATACTAGGGGTACTAAAAGAAAGAACTTTTGTGAAGAAATTAATTTCTTTTGTTCTTCAAATGGAATTAAAATCTTAGCTATTTGTGATACTAAATCAGTTACCAAACCAGAACCACTTTTGATAAGCAAGTTGGGATTTAATCAATGTGATTTTATTCCAATTGTAGGTTTGTGTGGTGGAATTTGGTTACTTTGGAAACAACCAATGTCAATGAAATTTTCAGTTTTTGTTATTTTTAGGTCAAAAATATTCATTGCGTGTGAAGTGTGTGACCTAACAAAAAATGTGAATTTTTGCCTTATCTTTGTCTATGCTCCGGCACACCCTGCTGATAAACCAGAATTTTGGAACGAAATCCAAAATTTTATTGGCGATATTGAATTGCCTTTCTTATTATTAGGAGATCTAAACGAAATTAAGAGTCCTAATGAAAAAGAAGGTGGTGCTGAGGTCACTAATGCACGCTGTTTAAGATTAACTAACTTTTTAAGCAACACAAATTCTATAGATCTCCCTTTTTCTGGTAATTTTTTTACTTGGCGGAAAAAGAAAAGTGGACCCGAAAATATTTTTGAAGTCCTTGATAGAGCCTTAGCCTCTCCAACCTGAGTTAGCCTTTATCCGAACATGCAGTTCTTAAATCATGCTTTCACTAGCTCGGACCATTGTCCTATCTCAGTGAAATTTCAAGACCAATCTTTTAAAAAAGCCCCTCCTTTTCGGTTTGAACTTATGTGGACTCGGCGTGATGATTTTATTAGCTTAGTCAAGACTTGTTGGCAATACCAATTCCAAGGGTCGTATATGTTTTGTCTCTCTCAAAAATGCAAACTTCTAAAATAGAAGGCAAAAATTTGAAATCAATCAATATTTGGAAATATTTTTAGACAACTTTCAATTGTTGAGAAAAAGTTAGAGAATATTCAAAAACATTTAGGTTCATCTCGTATAACTGATCTCGAAATAGCACAATTGAAATGGTTAAGAAAACGTGATGCCCTCCTTGACTACAAAAGAGTTTATTGTCAACAAAAAACTCGTATTAACAAAGCTAAATTGGGAGATAATAATACTAAGTATTTTCAGAATTATGCCACTATTAGACGTAATAAAAATGGCATTAAGCAATTTATTAATAAAGAGGGTGCTTTTATTAATGATCAAGATCTTATCAAAAAAGAAATTTCTAATGAATTCAAGCTTAGATTTACAAAGAACCAACTTTGTATGTTTGACAGAAATGAGGATTTTAAGTCTATTAGTGGAATAATAACAGAAGAAAATAACAAGTTTCTTACAAGCAGTATTAGCATGGACGAAGTTAAACAAACTGTTTTTAGTTTAACTGCAAATAAAAGTTCAGGTCCCGATGACTTTCCCGCTGAGTTTTTCCAAAAATATTGGGACACAGTAGGAAACTCCGTTACTAAAGCGGTTTTAGCTTTTTTCCATTCAGGTAAATTACTTAAAGAAATCAATCACACCTTTTTAGCATTAATCCCTAAAGTGGATAATCCTCAATCAGCAAATCATTTTCGGCCTATTAGTCTTTGTTCCACATTTTATAAAATCATTTCAAAAATTCTAGTAAATCGTCTTCGTAATGTTTTGCATAAGGTTATACACCCGTTTCAAGGTGCATTTACACCTAATCGCTTCATTCAGGATAATATCCTTTTAGCACATGAAATTTTTAACTCCTTTAAGCGTAAAAAGGGTAAAGGAGGATGGATCGCAATTAAGCTTGATATGGAGAAAGCCTATGATCAATTAGAATGGAACTTTATAGAGGAGACCTTCAAGCAAATGGGGTTTCATTCCATTTGGATTTCTTGGATTATGGAATGTTTTAAGTCTGTTTCGTACTCAGTTTTAGTTAATGGAACACCTGGAGACGTTTTTAGACCCACTAGAGGTATTCGGCAGGGAGACCCTTTGTCACCATATATTTTCATTTTGTGTGCTGAAATTTTAGCACGATCTCTACAACAAAATAGTGACCAGAGTTCTAGTGACATTGGTATTAGGATTGGAGCTGGTGTAGAAAAAATCTCATTCCTTACGTTTGCAGATGACACTATTATTTTTGCAAAGGCTTCAACTAAAAGTTGTAAAACTATTAAGTCTATTTTTGATAACTTTTGTAAAATATCCGGGCAATTTGTTAATTTTGACAAATCAACTTTTCAATGTACCAGAAAC
The DNA here is from genome assembly GCA_022085475.1 of Heliosperma pusillum. Classification (NCBI taxonomy): domain Eukaryota; kingdom Viridiplantae; phylum Streptophyta; class Magnoliopsida; order Caryophyllales; family Caryophyllaceae; genus Heliosperma; species Heliosperma pusillum. The sequence continues at coordinate 22,802 of JAIUZE010004240.1, forward strand.
ATTGGTCGGTCGTTTCGTGATTCTTTTAGAAGTATTATTGGTATGAACGAGGAAGCGCATTTGGGTAAGTATTTAGGTTGTCCTTTAATTGATAGTAGAGTTACTAAGAATACGTTTGATAGTATTATTCAATCTTCTTGCACTCAACTTTCAAAATGGAAAGCGAATTCTTTATCGCAAGCTGGTAGAATAGTTCTTGTTAATGCTAACTTAGCAGCGAAGGGCACTTTTCAAATGCAAAGCTTTCTTCTTCCCTCAGTCGTCCATAAAAAGTTAGACAAAATTAATAGAGATTTTCTATGGAATAAAAATCCTTCACAACGTAGTCCTAATTTAATTAGTTGGCATAAAGTTTGTTCACCAAAATGGTTTGGTGGATTAGGAATTAAAACTTCTGAATCAGCTAATAAAGCTCTTCAAATGAAACTTTTATGGAAAATTCTTATGGATAAGGAAAGTATTTGGGTTAGGGTAATTGCTAAAAAATATTTGAGAAATTGCCCAGTCTTTGACCATAAACCTAATTCAAATAGTTCTTGGCAATGGCGTAAGCTTATGAGTTTAAGGAGTCTTTTTCGAAAGGGTTTGAGATGGCAAGTTGGTGATGGTAGTAGCATTAAATTCTGGTCTGATAATTGGGTATTTTCTTATCCTCTTATTAACAACTCTATTGATGCCCATGGTTACGATCTTAATCTTTTGGTGAAAGATTTCATCACCCCTGATAAACAATGGGATATTAGTAAATTATCTGCGTTAGTTGATATTGAAGTTGTCAGACAGATAATTGATATTCCTTTGCCGCACAATGAGATTCCGGATACTCTTATCTGGGGATTATCGGTGGATGGAACTTTCTCTACCAAAACAGCAACATGGCTGGCACAAGGTTTGTCCATTCAAAGACTTATTAAATGTGATTTTTATTGGATCTGGAAACTAAATATTCCTCCCAAGTTAAAGATTTTTCTTTGGAAAGCGTGTGTTGATGGTTTGCCTACAAAAAATAGGTTGCGTAAAAGCCATATTGATGTTCCAGCTCATTGTGTTTTGTGCAATCATCCTATTGAGGATCGAGATCATTTCTTTTTCAAATGTTCCTTGATTAGGTCAGTTATCCAATATATGGGCATTATTAGTTTTAATAATTTTTTAGCAACTTATAATAATGTTGCAAATCAAAGTTTTGTGTCAAAACTTAACTTTTTGAAAGAGTTAACCTCAAAAGCCGATCTCATTAAAATTATTTTCATTTGGTGGAATTCTTGGTTTTTTAGAAATGTCCTTATTTTTAATAATGTTCATGTCAATACCAACAAACTTATTCTTTTATGCACTAATGGGATAAAAGTTTGGAATGAGACTAAGTTTAAGGATCTCGACAATCCTGATATAGATGACTCAACTAGAAACACTATTAGTAGCAAAAAACAAATCAGTTGGGCGAAACCTCTAACTGGTTTTATAAAGCTAAATTTTGACGGATCAAAAGTAGTTGGGAATAAAGCTGCTTTTGGTTACTCTTTAAGAGACCATAATGGTAAAGTTATCTTGTTAGGAGCTAAAACGTGTGGATCTAATAGCATCCTGGTTGTAGAAGCCCTCGCTTTAAAAGAAGGTATTTTGGCTGCTAAATCTCTAGGAGTTTCGAAATTGATAATTGAAGGTGACAATCTCTGTGTTATTAACTCAATTCGTAGTACTTGGCAAATTCCATGGGAAATCTCAAGCATTATCAAGGATGTGAAATTAGGTTTTCATTTCTTTGAGGAAGTGATAGTTCAACATTGCTTTCGGGAGGCCAACAAAGTCGCCGACTTTATGGCCTCTATTGGACACTCTTGTCCAACTCTTTCGAGGTGGTTTGAAAGTCAATGGCCACAACTTACCTCGCTCATCCGAAAGGATGAAATAGGTTGGTCCTATACCCGAGGATCAATCTAGTTTTCTTACCTTATCAAAAAAACAAAAAAAAAACTTGTTACTCACAAATACAGAAGATTGAGACTTGGGAGCCGGTAGAAAGGTAGAAAAAACAATTATCGTCATCTTTTTGTTACGTAAGAAAAGGAACATGCATTTGATCAGATCTCATTTAGTAATTGAACTTGTATTTTTTGGAGCTTTCAAAATTTATAAGTTATATTTTAATATTTTGATATTAAAATTCAAAATTAATTGAATTTATATATGTATAATATTTTTAGCAATATTGTATTTTTTTATCTTACTGTTTAAGTGAATGAGTTCAAAACTTAATAAAATTACACAATCAGTTGTACTAATGTAAAATCTATGAATTGTTTTTTGCTTGTTATTAAATTAGCATAAGAACTTATCCTGCAACTTTACAATAATTGGAGAGAATCCGAACCCATGCTATTTACCTCCAAGCTATTGTTTCCTTTTTACAATTTGAGTCATTAATCTTAACTAAACTAAATTGTTTTGTCAATATTTTATATTTTTTTTCCTTCTAGATAGAAAGAACAATTTTTTTAGGCTAATGTTTAGTAGGACTGGTCAAAATCCCGACCCAGCCATCGGGTCACCAATGAACCAGCTCGCCCCGCCCTGGGCCCTACCCGCCCAAATCCTGGGTCCCCCACCCTAGCCCAGCCCTCCCTCAGCCGGCCATAGGCCCGTCCAAAACCCGCCCCTCGAGTTTTTATTTCCCCAGCCCCCACCTCAGGACGATTTTGGATCCCCCGCCCCCAAATCGGCCCGACTCGGCCAGTTGACCACCTCTAATGTTTAGTAATGGACGACAACCCTCGTACAGATTAACAACATTGTAATTTATTTAAATTTTTTTTATATTTTATTTTATAAAAGGAAAACTAGTTTGGTACGAAGTATTTGCATATTTCATTTGTGAAACGAGTCACAATCTATCTATATATCTATATAAAAACTACTCCCTCCTATTCATAATAACTTTCCCCATTCAAGAATGGACCAAAAATTAAGGATGGATAATTAAATAAGGTAAAGTATTGTGGTGGAATGAGGTGATTGGAGAGAGGGAATGTATTGTGGGGTATTAATGTGAAGTGGGTTGATTAAAATAATTATTGTTGTGGGGTGAGTGAATTAAAATATGATAAAGTATGACTATTGTGGGGTATTGTTGTGAGGTGATGTGATTAAAATAAGTATAATTGTTTACCAAAAAAGAAAGAGGAAGGTATTGTGAATAGATGAAAATGGAAAGGGGGAATTTTATTATGAATAGGAGGGAGTATAAAGCAAGAACCACTGGGACACGTGTCATTCCCAGGTTCTCCCTTCACTAAACTTCACCCGCCCAACTCACATATGTTATCTATAGCATATTGTGTGCTACCTAGATAAGAGAATGAATATTATATTAATATTAGTACATCAAAATTCATATCATAACACAAAAAAGGAGACAATCTATTAGACAAACACACTAAACCAAAAAGTCAATAAATATGTTTAAAATTCTATCCTTGTACATTTCTTTAGAAAAGATATCAAGTATATTTCATACTCCCTCCTATTCAAGATAATGTTCCCCATTGAAAAATGGAACAAAAATTAAGGAAAATTAATTAAATAAGGTTAAGTATTGTGGTGGAGTGAGGAGATTGGAGAGAGGGAATGTATTGTGGAGTATTATTGTGGGGTGAGGTGATTAAAATAAGATAAAATATGGGTATTGTGGGGTATTATTGTGGGGTGGGGTGATTAAAATAAGTATAAAAGTTTACTAAATAAGGAGGGAATGTTATTATGAATAGGAGGGAGTATAAGATTTTGGAAATATATTACAAACTACCTATGCACCAATCAAAATTAATAAGATCAAACAGTATATTTCATATAAGATTTTCTTATATTTTTACTTCCTTATGCCTCTGATAAAAAATCTGCAAAATCGAAAAAATATATTCATATATAGTTTATTAGATTTGCACCAATCAAAGTTAATAAGATAGAAAAATTGATCTTCTGAATGACAAAGAATTATATTTATGAGTGTAATTTTCCTTATATTCTTATGCCTGCAAAATGGAAAAAAATATAAAATATATAATTTTATTAGTTGACCCATCACAACCACTTGCATATATAAGGAGACGATTTTACACAGAGAAGGTACCAAGGTAATAACAATACTTACATTAAACAATGGACGAATCGTCAGAACACGATATGATTAATGCAATCACACCGGCAAAAGAATCCTGACATATCAAAGGACGAATTATTTACTCATGGGAGCAATATTGGACGGGAAGTAAAGATGCAAGTAATATCGACTTCATAATCATAGATTCTGAGGTTAAATCTACCTCATCATAATAATTCACCAGCAAAAACTTTATTTTCAATCTTAGATATCCAATGATTGCTACCTACTTATATGTCTAACTTTTGCAGGGTAACAAAATCCAAGCTACTATACCCAAAAGACTATTTTTCAGACACAAGTCTTTAGTGAAAGAGGGCCAATTTCACTGTTTGCAAAAACACGGGAGAGTATCGCATCGCCAAACATCTCTATAAAATAGTTTTTGATGTAAAAACTATTTTTAGTCCCACTACTAGTGTATTAATTCCTGATCATCACATGGAATTTGCATCATTCAGTGATATAATAAATAGTAATCTTGATACAAATTACTTAGTTGGTACGTTTAACTTTCATATCTTATATTATTAGAAGATCAGAATATCTTAAATTGAGGAGACATACTCTAAACGATAAAAACCTGCTCACAGATGTTATTGGCGAACTTCATGGTAAAAGTCCAGTGGGCTCTTCCAGGGGTAAACTGAATATGTTGATTGAATTGGTTGATTGCGAGTATGATTTTCCTACCTTTTTTAAATTGAATGCCAATCATATGCAGTTTAAAATGACGAAAATGTTTTGTGTACATGGATCAAAAATTGATTTGTACCCTTTGGGAAAAGCTAACTGAACAGATGTCCAACTACACATCCAGCTTTGACGAGTCTGGTCACCGTCCCATCATTATCATCCGATATGCCAAAATGAAAGCCTTCCAAGGTATTTTGATATATATAATTAATTATTTTAAATATTCTTCAACTAACAACTCATTGTTTATGCAGATTCAAAACTGTCGAATTCAGTTTGTTCAAGGATATTAGTGGACGCTGAAATACCCGAAGTTTGCGATTTCATAAAAAAGTTTTACTCTTAACATACATTTCTCTTAAAAAAACATATTTAAATACTAACGTGCATACCTGATTTCCAGGAAGGCAGATGCTGGACTTAAGTCTTCATCGTCAATGTTAACTCATCTTTCAAGCCACTTAGAATCAATTGTGAATGAACTTTGAGATTTATCTGCTAGACGAACAATTGAGGAGATTAGAGAGGTCCAAGAGGTATAACAATTACACTATTATGTCAAACGTATGGAAAATTACTAACCAATGCACATTGTATCCTATTAAACAAATATTTAATCCTTTATTATTATTTTTTATTCATGTAGGAGGGATATTTTGTTACATTGGCAACCATAACCCCAATTGACACAGAATTTAGGTGGTACTTAGAGAGCTGCAAGACCTGTAGATCATTTGTGGAGTTAGATGATAAAGGAAAGTGGCTATGTACACGCAAATGTGAAGGCTGTGCAAAAAGTGTCATTTTGAGGTGTTATTACAGAAAACTTAATTTATCTTACATATAATGTATTATAAGAGTCCTAAATAAAATATTCATCCTTATATAGGTATAAAATTAGAGTCAAAGTGGTTGATCATACCGGAAATGCCACCTTCATACTATTTGATACTCATGCTAATTATTTGATCAAATAGTCAACAAAAAACCTAAGAGAAAACCAACAAAAGGTATGTTATCTATGATCTTATAATATATTTCTGCAACATAAAAATAACGAATATGCCTGTCACCGTTTTAAATTGTTGGAGCTAGTGTCCTCCACAGTTAGTGTGATAACAACTAAGGTTCACAGGGTATACTTTGTATTATAATCAGTTGATTAACATTTATCGATAACGGTTGGCTTGCTAGATAAGTTTGACGTTATTGTCATACAGATGGCGGTGATCAACTGATCCCTAAAAGTCACACCTAAAGGATGTGTTTGAGAGATGTGATTATTTGAGAAAATAATCATATTGATGCCTTATCAAATGACTAAAAGGTTAGTCGATGTATTTGACTAAAAGGTTAGTCAATGTGATGATGATACAATTATTTAATAACGATTAAATAATGTTAGCTGGTAATTGAATTTAAAATGTTATATTTAATCAATGTATATAATGTTGGTCTAAACTAAATGTAAACTGTTATATTTAAGTTGGCGGATATGTATTACACGATATTATTATAGTGTATTGGTCCGGTATTACTCGGTTTATGTGACGGTCCATTACTAGTAATAATTAGAATACATATTACATTATGTACATATTAAATGATATGATAACTACCTAACATAAGTTGTGAGAAATAAGGAAACTAGGTTTTGATTTTTATTCCCTCCTCTTGATTTACACGGTTACAAGGGAGGAATAAAAGGAGAAAAAAAAACCCTAATTGACTACTAATTCTCACGGCACACAAGGGTGAAAAAGAGGAGAAAAATTCTGATTTTAATTCTCTCATTCATCTTCATATTCATCATCAATATACACACAAAATTAGAAGTAATTTTTGGGTATTCGTTCTAGCACGACGAAGGCATTTCTTGAACCATCTTGGGTGTAACGATTAGAAGAATACCTACTTTGGTATTTGTTCTTAGGCCTTTTACTAGGACCGAAGGTTATTTCTTAATCTCTTGTTTTATATTATGCAATTTCATTTATAACTAGAAATTCATATAGTTATAATTTCATTATAATCCGAAAAATTTAAAGGGAAGTATACCGATATTTCCCACAAGTGGTATCAGAGCAATTGGCTATGAAATTATTTTATATGTTTTCATATTTGATGAAATATAAGATTAGAAAATTTTGTTTTGTTTTTATTTGTTTTTGTTTCGGCTGAAAGAAGAAAAAAAAAATTAGTTTTTTTTTTGGTACTGTTCACGACCAGGGAAATTTTTTTTTTTGGTACTGTTCACGGCACTGTTCAGCCGTGAAGAAAAAAAAAATTTTTTTTGCCTTGTTTTTCCATTTTGATTCATTATAATTGTTGTTTTAAATAGTTAAGACGATAACATCATGAATTAGTAGTTGTTTTGAATTAATAAGGATTAAATTAAAATGTAAATGGAAATCGATTTGTATGTTCATCGCTATATATTTTCGGTATTCATTGTTTTAGATATTCATTTTAAATTGTTAAATTGAATCATCTAGTTTGTATCGATGTTTAATATTGATTAGATGTTGATATTTTGTACCGATCTTGAATATATTAGTAACATCAAATTTTAAAAAAAAAAATAAAAAAAAAATATTTGATACCTGCTACTGTTCACGGATACTATTTATCTGTGAATAGTGAAAAAAAAATTTTATTTTTGTTTTTTTTATTGCATTATAAAGATAATGTATGTTGTTTGTTGTTGTGAAAAAGTTCACAATGATAGATACCCTATTATTTTAAAAAGGTTTAAAATAATGTTGAATTTAATTTATGTTATACCCGATAATATGAATTAAATTGGATTATGGTTGATTAAAATTGTTGTGTGCAATTAAGGAATTGTCACATATTTTGATCATTTTAAAGGTGGTTTGGATAAATTAATCATCATAATTAATGAATTATGTCTTGAATGTTTAATTTATTTTGTTGATGCATTTTATTTGTTGAATGAATGAATGAATGGATGAATGGATTATTTTGGTATTTTTACAAGAGGTTGTAATTTGTATTGCTTAGTGTGGCCTTAGTAGATTGTGTTATCGTAATGATGGTAACATGGTCTTTGATGTATTTTGAGATCTCGAATCTCCCCTTTGTAATCTTTAATTATAATTTTTAAATTAGAATGTAAATAGGTTTATATTTTGTAATTTTTTAAAATTGTATTTTTGAGAAGACCAAAGATGGAGATCGGATAGCTCACTCCCGCTACATGGACCAAGATGGAACATCAAGTCAAGCTTCTAGGGTCCATAAGGATGGATTCCAAAGTGTAATTTTTGTTCTATTTTGATAGGATAGGCCACACTAGGACTTTGTACTTTGATTTTCATTTTTCCGTTCTTATTGTTTTTCTTTTGCTTGATAGTTAGTGCATCATATTCCGCCTAAACCAAACCACCTACTACTTAATTGCATGAAAATTGACTCATATAGATTGTATGTTAATTATCATGGACATCCAGATGTCACTCAAAATTCTAAAAGCTATCATCTTAAATTATTCATTCTCAAAATGCTAGATCATTCGTTCACTTAAATGAATAAAATTAAAGCTGATGGACCTTCCTCTAAAACCTAAACTTGAGATTAGTCTTTATAGGGAAAACTGCTATGAATCCCTTCTTCGTCGGTAGGCATATAGGACCTTACTCTCCATATGATCCCTTCTACGTTGGGTAAGTAGTATGTGTTGACCTATTTTACCTCAACATTATAGTCCGAGTAATATCTTGTGATTATGATGGACTAAAGATAGAATTTACAGAAATTTATCGACCAGGAATTCTAAAAGTAGAATTTGCCAAGAAGTTGGCTTATCAATTTACAGAAATTGAGTCTTGGGATCATTTATATAATACTTGAGGGAGGTCAATTGTATAAATGCAAGAGTCTTCGCATTAATCGGTTTTGCATTAGACTTAAATAAAACGATGAAAATGCTTATTATGTTTTATCTCCTTTTTCGCAGTGTAGCATTCATTTATATCGATAAAACTGTTATAACAAATGGCTGGACATGCTGATGCCCCTATGCCAAGTGTCACGCTCGCACGCGAATCCTGGCTTAAGATGTTCATGGACAACATGAATCAGTCCACACGACTGAAGAATAACGGGTCCAACTTTGCGGACTGGGAGGCTTCATTACGGAATGCTGCCATAGCTGACGGTAAGCTCAAGTACTTGACTGAGCCACTACCGCCTAACCCAGGCCCCAATGCAGGAGCAAATGAATCACTTGCTTATAGTGATTTCGTAATGGAGGCGGGTGCGATAAAGAACGTATTCATCTTTTCAATGGAACCCAATTTGCAAAGACGATTCATTGCCCAAGGTGCAAACAAAATTTTCACCACGCTCACTAACGAGTTCTCAAAAGCACCGCAGATCGTTATGTATGCGCTTACCACTCGCTTCTTTGAAGCGAAACTCCAGAAGGGCCAACCGGTTAGCCCACACATTCTCGATATGATCGAGAATCTCGAAAAACTGGAGGCACTTGATTGCAAAATCAAAGAGAGCGTAGTCATTGACCGCATGCTTCATTCACTCCATGATGGTTTTGCCCAATTCAGGGCAAATTACTACATGAATGATTTGAAGAGAAATCCTCATCAGCTACACTCACTTCTCATACAGACTGAGAAGGATCTGAAATTGAGTGGGAGCCTGAAGCAGGACGTTCTCATGATTGCAAACAAGGGTAAGGGTAAGGCCAAGGCTCAGGCCGACCTAGCTGTAGGGAAGCCGAAGTTCAAGAAGCCAGGAAAGGGCAAGAGTGGGCCTGGTGAGACTAGCAGTAGCTCACAAGGCAAGACAAAGAGCAAAGAAAACATGGAGTGCCACCATTGCCACAAGACTGGGCATTGGAGGCGGAACTGTCCCGTGTATGCTGAAGACGTAAAAGCAGGTCGCGTCACTCCTGTTGGTATGTCATCTTTTATTCATATGATTGAGATTAACCATGCAAGTTTCGGAACTTGGGTTCTTGATACTAGTTGTGGTTCTCATCGGTGTAATCATTTGCAGGGCCTAAGAAACATCAGAACTCTCGAAAAGGGTGATGTGGACCTGCGAGTGGGGAATGGAGCAAGAGTAGCTGCCATTTCAGTGGGAACATATGTAATCCAACTCCCGACTGGATTTGAGTTATTTTTAAATAACTGTTACTATGTACCTAGTTTATCTAAAAACATTATTTCTGTTTCCGTACTCGATAAGGACGGTTTTTCATTTGTAATAAAGGATAATAGCTGTATTTTCTCTTTTAACTAAATGATTTATGGTAAAGCAGTTTCCATAAATGGGATTTATGTTTTAGATCAAACCACAGATATATTGCATGTGAGTAATAAAAAGGTAAAGGTTGGTGACAAAGATCAAACCTATCTATGGCATTGCCGTATGGGACACATAAATGAAAAACGCGTGAAGAAGCTCATTGACAATGGGACTATCTCCCCATTTGACTATGCATCATTTGGCACGTGTGAATCATGTCTCATAGGCAAAATGACTCGAATTTCCTTCAAAGGTGTTGGAATGCGCGCTGCTGACCTATTAGGACTCATACATACTGATGTGTGTGGACCTATGTCAATCAACGCTAGAGATGGCTATAGATATTTTATCACTTTCACGGACGATTTGAGTAGATATGGATATGTCTACTTAATGAAGCACAAAAGTGAGTCCTTTGATAAGTTCAAGGAATACCAGAATAAGGTTGAAAACCAGCTGGGTAGAAAGATTAAAGCACTACGTTCAGATCGTGGTGGCGAATATCTTTCGAATGAGTTTGATCAACACCTTAAAAACTGTGGTGTAGTACTACAGTTAACTCCACCTGGAACACCTCAATTAAATGGTGTGTCCGAACGGAGAAATCGAACATTACTTGATATGGTTCGATCCATGATGAGTCACACGGTAGTGCCTGATTCATTGTGGGGCTATGCTCTTTTGTCAGCTGCTCTTATACTTAACCGAAGTCCGTCTAAAGCTGTTGACAAGACTCCATTTGAAATGTGGAAGGGAACAGTCCCTAACTTGTCCTTTATTCGGGTTTGGGGCTGCGAGGCTTATGTCAAGTGGAGACACGAGGATAAGCTCGGCCCGCGATCGGTCAAGACATACTTTATTGGTTATCCAAAAGGAATGTTTGGTCATTACTTTTATTCGCCTACCGAACAACGTGTTTTTGTTGCGGCTAGTGCGAAGTTTCTAGAGAAAGAATTTCTCGAGAACAAGACGAGTGATAGAACCTTCGATCTGTCGGAGATTCAAGAACCAACAACCGAGCAACCGATGGAGGAAGATGTTCCTTCATCTTCTGCTGCGGTTAATATTCCTGAGGAACCTAGAAGGTCGGGTAGAGTCTCCATACCTCCAGACAGATACATTGGTATGGTTGAGGAGAACGATAGAGACGATGTTTTGCTCCTAGAGAGTAACGAACCCGCTACCTATAAAGGAGCCATGACCTGTTCCGACTCAAAGCTATGGCTTGAGGCCATGCAATCCGAGATGGACTCTATGTATGAGAATGACGTATGGGATCTAGTTGATTTGCCTGATAAGGTTCGGCCTCTTCAGTGCAAATGGCTTTACAAGATAAAGCATTCCGTAGAGGGACAACCAGACACCTATAAGGCACGACTAGTGGCAAAAGGTTTCACTCAAGTGCAAGGATTGCATTATGATGAAATTTTTGCACCCGTAGTCATGCTGCGTTCCATTCGGATAATCTTAGCGATTGCCGCTTTTCATGACTATGAAATTTGGCAGATGGACGTGAAAACCGCCTTCTTAAACGGTTATTTGGAGGAAGAGTTGTACATGGTACAACCCGAAGGTTTCATAGACCCTAAAAATCCTAAGAAAGTGTGCAAGCTTAAGCGTTCCATTTATGGACTTAAGCAAGCTTCTCGGAGTTGGAATCATCGTTTCGACCAAGTCATAAAAGCAAATGGTTTCACTCGATCGGTTGAGGAACCATGCTTATATGTCAAGTCGAGTGGGAGTAAAATCGTTTTCCTGATATTGTATGTCGATGACATACTCTTGATAGGGAATGATATTCCTCTCTTATCTTCGGTTAAGGTATGGTTAAAGAACCATTTCCAGATGAAAGATCTGGGCGAGGCACAGCACATATTGGGAATCCGTATCTACAGAGATAGATCACGACGGATGTTATCACTCAGTCAGGAGTCTTATATAGATAAGATTCTTGAAAGGTTCAGCATGACCAACTCCAAGAAGGGGTATCTTCCAATGACGTCTGGGATGCATTTGAGTAAAGCTCAGGCACCCAAGACATCTGAAGAGGTTGAGCGCATGAGTCGAATTCCTTATGCATCAGCTATAGGATCGATCATGTATGCCATGATATGCACACGTCCAGACGTGGCATATGCTTTGAGTATGACCAGTCGGTACCAAGGCAATCCAGGTGAAACACACTGGATGGCTGTTAAAAATATCCTTAAGTACCTACGGAGGACTAAGGATTGGGTATTGACTTATGGAGGAGAGACTGAGCTTTGCGCAACCGGTTACGCAGATGCTAGCTTCCAAACGGATCGGGATGACTCGAAATCTCAGTCTGGATTCGTATTTACTCTTAATGGCGCTGCGGTCAGCTGGAAAAGCTCCAAGCAGAGTGTTATAGCAGATTCTACGACTGAGTCCGAGTACTATGCCGCTTCAGAGGCTGCAAAGGAAGCTATATGGATGCGTCAATTCTTACAAGGACTTGCCATAGTTCATAGTTCGAATGACCCGATCACCATCTATTGTGATAATAGTGGTGCCATCTTCCAGGCTAAGGAGCCTAGGTCTAGCAACAAATCTAGACATGTACTTCGGAAGGCTCACATGATCAGAGATTACGTGGAGCAAAAGGAGATAGTGATAGACAAGATTGCTACGGATGATAACATAGCAGATCCTCTCACTAAACCGTTAAGACATGATAAGCATGTAGGGCACGTTACTTCCATCGGAATTAAACGTGTTCCTGAGTTGTATTAGCTGTTTGTATGAATTAGATACATCTTTTTCATATACTAATAATAACTTCATCGTATTGTTTTCATATTTTGTTTTTCATGTGGATTGTATGGACAACATTGAACACCACAAAGTGAACTGAATAACATTATATGTGTTTTGATCCGTAATCGCCTACATGAGCTGATAACTCTGGCTATTATATTGTTAAGTCGATTGATGGTGGGTTCAACGAGCCATAAGTCAAACTGTTGACTGATCGATCACAAATACGAGTTATAAGAATACCTCGTAGGACATTGTAATTCGTGACGACGTTATGGAGTCCTAAATGTTTAACAACATTCGGTGTCAGGTCGTGGATTGGACGTCCATAGTGTTCCTAGATTCGATTCTTTTGACTATCGATTGTCTCTTGAGATTAAGGCAGTTTTTTGGGTGACTTTGGTTTCTTTCTCACGGTCAACCGTAACAGGAGGCCAAGCAGATTTTTAGTGGGTCAGTGTCATACTGTGCTTACATCTGCAGGATTCGAGTTGAGGAAAATATCCAACCCTTTATCAGGGTTTGTTATTTCTCAGGGCCACTCCAGGAGTAGTAACTGAAATGCATGGCCATGCTCGAATAATGATTCGTTTATCAGTTGAGTTACTCTCTAGTCGGGAAAACCACTCTTGATACTGATCACTTGTAAAATACGACCTTTGTGAATGCGGACTTTGCAAATTGTTTTACATTGAGTGGGAGAAATTTAAGGATATGAGAATCGGTTATCGCACATACATTTGTAAGGACAAGTGGGAGATTGTTGGAGCTAGTGTCCTCCACAGTTAGTGTGATAACAGCTAAGGTTCACAGGGTATTCTTTGTATTATAATCAGTTGATTAACGTTTATCGATAACGGTTGGCTTGCTAGATAAGTTTGACGTTATTGTCATACAGATGGCGGTGATCAACTGATCTCTAAAAGTCACACCTAGAGGATGTGTTTGAGACATGTGATTATTTGAGAAAATAATCATATTGATGCCTTATAAATGACTAAAAGGTTAGTCGATGTATTTGATTAAAAGGTTAGTCAATGTGATGATGATACGATTATTTAATAACGATTAAATAATGTTAGCTGGTAATTGAATATAAACTGTTATATTTAATCAATGTATATAGTGTTGGTCTAAACTAAATGTAAACTGTTATATTTAAGTTGGCGGATATGTATTACACGATATTATTATAGTGTATTGGTCCGGCATTACTCGGTTTATGTGACGGTCCATTACTAGTAATAATTAGAATACATATTGCATTATGTACATATTAAATGAGATATGCTAACTACCTAATATAGGTTGAGAGATATAAGGAAACTAGGTTTTATTTTATTTCTTTCCTCTTGCAATCTCACGGCACAAGGGAGTATTAAGAGGAAGAAAAAGAAACCCTAATCGACTCTCAATCTCACGTCACAAAGGGTGAAAAAGAGAAAGAAAATTCTGATTTTTAACTCTCTCATTCATCTCCATATTCATCATCATTATACACACAAAATTAGAAGTAATTTTTGGGTATTCGTTCTAGCACGACGAAGGCATTTCTTGAACCATCTTGGTGTAACGATTAGAAGAATACCTACTTTGGTATTTGTTCTTAGGCCTTTTTCTAGGACCGAAGGTTATTTCTTAATCTCTTGTTTATATTATGCAATTTCATTTATGACTAGAAATTCATATAGTTATAATTTCATTATAATCCGAAAAAATTTAAAGGGAAATATACCGATAT
>JAIUZE010004241.1:0-41266 GCA_022085475.1 Heliosperma pusillum
TTCTATTCAGAGTCAGTACATGAAGGGTATTTGAATTTTGCTGTTACCTTGATGAACAATGAACACAAAGTCATGGTTATGTTACTCCTATCATGCCATAGGATCATCTTATATTTGTAGGTATTGTCAACTGACTGATATAGTTGGTGGCTAAGTGTTCACATAAGTTGCTGCCTGCCTGCCTGCGCATATTCACTGATAAAATGCACTAACTGGTTTTATTCTATGATTTTTTTTAGCAGAAAAGAGGTGTGTTGTGTAGCTCTCTGCATAAGCACTCTTCAGTCTTGAACTTTTTATTTGTGTGTATTACTAAATAGCTAATTACGTTTGCTGTTCAGTTTGATGCCTTGGTTAACGCCCTTCCACTGACCGAGGGAGGTGAAGAAGCTCAACTTAAACGAATAGCAGACCTTCAGGTATTAGTGCATTACAATTGGTAGCTCATTTCGCACTGCTAAATGATTTGCATGTTGCTTACTTGGTACTCCTGCATGTACACCAGGCGGAAAATGATGCTGTTGGACAAGAATTGCAAAGGCAACTGGAAGCTGCTGGTAAACACTTGGACAATCTTTTTTGATGTTTCGGCTTCCTGAGAACATCAGTGGTCTAACTTCTTAGTCAAAATAATTTTGAGAATTTGATTTATTTCTGTAGGTCAGGTTTATGTGAATCTGATGATTTTTTTAGCTGCTAAACGCCTAGAACTACAGATATGGTCACAGTTTCATGAGATCTTGTGCATGCTTAGCAACAATGCTTTTAGTATGGTACATAGAAGCTAGAAAGTAGCTTGATTGTTTATAACTGCAGACTTGTTAGCTGTGGCCGTTAGGTGCCGAAATTAACTTGGGTGTATGATATGCATGTTATTCATAGTACATTAGAAGTATCTAAAGTACTACAAGGGTACACTATGTTAGTATGAATAGGCCAAGTAACATATATAGTTTGCAAGCGTTTAAAACTTTTATTTTATGTTCTACCAACTCATGTAGTCATGTACTCCGCTAGTTTTTGTTGAAAGGCGCATACTCTCACCAAGTACTGTATTATTTGAAAACTGAATACCCTGTCGCATGATTTTAGCTGGGAGTCTGGGACATTATCATGTTTAAACTTTTCAGTCGGGTGCCCTTTTTTTGTAGATGAGGAGCTAAAACAAGTGCAGGAATTGTTCAACCAAGCATCAGATAGCTGTTTAAACATGAAGAAACCGTATTGAAGACAGATGATCTTAGTATCTTACTCAGCATTTAGGAGATTGTAACTGTCGTTATATGTATATTATGTGAAACTCTTCTCATAATTCCCCGTTATTTAGTCTGATGTGTGGTAATGTAGTCTCATATGTTTGTTTGAGGAGCAGTTTGTGTATTGGTCCGTCTGCTGGAGGGGCTTTTTGGGTCAACGGTATTTGGTCTGTTTAGTTGGTTCTTCAAGATGTAGGAGATTTATCTCCACTCGAGGCAAGTTTGTTTGGCTCGCTTTCAACTTTTCATTTCTACGTCCCAGTGGCGTAAGTGCATCTTGTTCCCGTCACTCTTCAGAGCATATGCCTGGTTGGTCTGTTGAAGTCTCGCATCATGTGGATGTCGTGCAAGCTGAAGCTCAAATCCAAGCTATCGTACTCCACCAACATATTGTTGTTACCCGACATCTCATCTTCCGTAGTAAATTAGAAAATCGTACTTTTCTTTTCAATAATGTAATTTGTATTTACGATCTTATGGGTCGTACTGTTATGTAAACATTATATTTTACCGTTGCCAAAAGATTAGCTATCAGAACAGAAGGTTTGTAATTGTTAATTTAAGAACTATTAAATCTCAATTAGTGCCGTATAAGCCGGGGGCAGTAAGTACAAGATTTCTCTGCATTTTGTTGACGAATTCTCCGTTTGTGTTGAATTTTTTTTTAAAAATGGGTCAGATTGCCTGTACCTCGCTTAATTTCATAGAGCTCTAGCATTGTGTCACGCCACACTTTTCTTGCCCAAATTGAGGTTATTCCAAGCTCAACATGGGGACATGTCCGGGACAGCTCACACCAAGCCTAGACACTTCCATGGCAGCTCACATGAAGCGTGCTAGCTCCTATCAAGTCATGGCTAGCTCAAGTCAGCTCGTTGCTATCCACACCAGCTCAAGACAAGCTCACTTGACTCAAGTGTAGGAAGCTCACATGGAGTAGATGTCAACTCATGAGTCGTTGGTGCTCACTAGGGTAGCTCACTACCTAGTCCAAGCTAGCTAGCTAGGTGGTTACATTAAGGGTTATCATCAAGGGGTGTTACTTGCCCAATGGCCACGATTGGCACCCATTCGGCCTCAACCACCCCTATGGCCGTATCCTATAAATAGGAGGCCTTAGGCCACTTGTTCAACACACTCTTATACACACAAATTACATAAATTTCTTAGTGATACTACGATTATTCCGCACTCTAGTAAGTTTCGTATCTATCACTTCCTTCAGCATTTATATTATTGTGGTACTTCTTGTTGTTGTTGGGTTAGCCTTACTCGGCCATAACGTTGCCTTGGCACGAGTGGCATCGCCTTTTCGTTCTATAAGAAGTAAGGACGTGACAAGTGGAAATGAGTATTGAACTGCATGAATTGATAATCAACATAGTTAGTGTAGCTGTGAGAGTCAAATAAAGGTAATTCTTAAGTAGATTTCACTGATCCAGGGGAGTAATCAAAGAAGGCTTCTTTTCAAATTATCTATTTGCCGATTGCTAATGTATACACTACCAGTGGAAGTAGTCATTTAACTGTGGAAATAGAATTTTTTTTTAATCAGTATTCTTGCACTTACAGTCTGTCTTCAATAAATAATAGTTACACTTGCATCAACGGTCTGTCCGATTCTGTCGTGTAATTTATAAAAAATGCAAGTGCAATGTAGTCTATCTCCCATAAAGCCGAGAGGTGAGCCATTTGACAACTTAATTCTTTCGCCTTTTGTTTAATGTTTCAGATGCGAAATAGGAGTTTCATGCAATTTTGTGGTGGTCTTAACAAGATACTAATTGGGAATTAAGAAGGGGAAACTCAGGTTGGAAATCAAAAATAATCCACTCAGATTAATTTGGAGGTTAGAAATCAGTCTCCAGGCAATAGTTATTTCAACTAGTCCATCCAAAGGACCCAAGATTGCTGTAATTTTCTGACGTTTCGAAGTGTTAATACTTACTTCGTACTTTCCAACCTCTAATTTTTCAAAATTCCAATTCATGTCATGTTAAACCACAACTATTAAGAAGCATCAAGTAAAAGAAACACAAATAAGACAATAATAACGGAATTCAGACATGATCACATGACATGGGAGACCAACTTAAAATACAAAGGTAATACGTAAATACTTTAACTCAACCATACTCATGATATTGTAATATGCAACGTTATGAGGGGCTCATAAGCAAAAGGAAAATAAATCTAGGCTTGTTAGCCAAAGAAAGTAACGTTTACAACATGAGACATCCCCGCCAAAAGAAAAATCCGATAACACACTGCGGTACAAGCAACGATCATCACAATCAGCTCCTCAAGATGATATCACTGCATGTCAAAGCAACAAGTCAGCATCCCACAATAATTCCAATATGCATACCGTTAACAATTGAAAACCGCATAGGCTCTTTTCTTTGATGTCCAAAATTAAAATAATTAACGAAATGATTAATATTGAAATTTCTTATCCAAATAATTTACTAAAGTTCAGTGATGGCTCAGCAACCTTATCTGATTTCAAAATTACCAGACTTTTAAAGGAAATACTATGTTGGTACCCCTCAATTTTCGGGATTTCTATGTTCCAGGATTTTTTATATTCTATATTGTACCCCTAAACTTACTTCTTCTCCAATCTCCATCATGACCTTTAAGTCTCATTAACTATCTCCCTCCTCAAACAACCATCATTCTGCTTCCATTATCAGTCATTAAAGTCATGACACCGTCCCCCATGAGAGGCAGCTCAGATTACCTTTATTAAGCACAAACTACTGTCATAAACCTCCAATATGAAGCATGAATGATAATGGACGTTTCATGGATGGTTATGTGTAGGTTCATATGCTATAGGGTGAGTTAATAATAAGATATTCAACAGGCTATTAGGTTAATGGGTAATTGGAATGGTTAACGTGCTATTTAATAACCCAACTACCGACCCACGTCAATGAGTACAACTATTAAGGTCAAGGTATATAAACTAATGTTTAGAGTTCACAGGTGCACGGTAGAATTCAAAAGGGTAGGGGTCAACTTAGAAAAAAGAAAAACTTGGGATGCAAAATATAATTCCCAGCCATATTTATTTTTGTTTAGACTGATGTTCCATAGAATGGAGCCATTAATCAAATTTGTTTAGGACAAAAAAAAAACTGTACAAGGACCGGTTCTGGATACTAACTTTCAAGCCGACCACAATTTCATAATATCTTTGTTTTAAATTCAAAAAAAATTGATGTCTCCGACTATAAGGAAGAATGGACATCTATCCAATGCTCTTTTATTGAAACCAAGAAATTTGACATTACTATCTAACCTGCTGCTGTACAGGCTGCTGGGCCTGTGGCACGGCATAACCGCCATATCCAGGATAACCTCCATAGTACATATTTGGATCTTGGGGAGCAGCATAACCATTAGGGTTATATCCTTGTTGATAACCGTAGTAACCAGCATTGTTCCACTGGTTTTGTTCTGCTTGTGGCTACCCAAGCAGAAAAAATAGTTCAACTTCACATTCAAATTTGATTAAATGATCAGCAGCAAGAATTAATTAAAAAAAACATACCCGTCGGTTTGATGTATTGTGACCCCAAGAAAGTCTGATAGTCCGTCCACCTAATTGAGCTCCATTCATTGCACTCAATGCCGCCTCAGCACTATTTCTGCAAAATTAACACTGATATGAGTTATAAGAAACAAACATAGAGTTCCCACTTGCAAATTGCAGCTACTAACAAACGAAATAATTCAAACCTGGTAGTAAACTGAACGAAACCGCATTGCTTGCCCACGGGTATTTTTACATGGACCAATTCCCCATATTGACTAAAAGCTTGTCTCAAAAGTTCATCAGTGACATTAGGATCCAGATTACCAACAAATACCTGGAAAGTAAAGCTTAAAGTTAGAACGAGATCAACAAAGGTTTTGGTGGAACTCTTTCAAAAAAAATACCCACAGTAGTATTATTTGGATCACTGTCATTCTGAGTTGCCTGGGTATTCTGGTAAGAAGCTGCGTTTAAGAAAAGAAAAACATGATAAAGCAAATACAATATAAAAAATGCATCACATAAAAAATCTAACACAAGGATGTGCAACAGCTGTATGACGTTTGTGAACTACAATAATAGTGAACAAAACCTTCCAAAGTAAGAAGGGCAGTTTTTACTAACTAGAGGTACAAGCCAAATTGAGAACATCTAGGCAAGGTATAAAGCAGTGGGTAATAAAGAATACAGTCAAGATACACCAGAAGAGTTGGAATAATGTTGACAAGCAAACTAAGTGTGAATGTGAAGCCAAACAATGAAAGTTGAATAAAGGTACAAACACAAAACATTTAACATGATAGGCGAAAATAGTCAAATACATACACGTGAAATCAAGGAAAAAACTTGAGCTAAAAAATGAAAAAAAACCATTGTAGAAAGATTTAAACATAGGAGATACTCGAGAGGAAAGAAAAAGTAGGGAAAATGAACAAAAGTAGAAGGGGTCAAACAATAAGAAAATGTTCATCATTCATGTAAACCATATACCCTTACTCTGATCTATCCCATATGCTATTTTTTATCCCAACCCAAGTAGACCCAAATTACTTTCAATCACCCTTATCCAAATTTGCTTTCCTTATATATAGCATTTTGATTATAAAAACATGGAACAAGTCGCAATGTCATATAACAATTAGATCCAAACCGATACAAATGGACGATTCCCCTGGAGTGAAAAAAAAACTAAAAGGTGAAGTCCAAGAAAAAAACAGTTTCAGATGAGCCAGAATTTCTGAGGTAGTAATAGAAGTATTTTTTGAAACCAAAAAATTCTGGTGACTTGGCAAGTGTCTACAAGAATTACAATTACATAAGAGGCTCCAAATATTTGAAAAAAAAAAATCACCTTGTCGTGATAGAAAAGGGAAAATGATAAAGATCTTAAACCAAGAACTCCACAAACAAGATATGAAAAATGAAAAGGAAAAACAAGGTATAAGTGAGCAAAATTTGGGGACGGTATATACTATTTGAAGATATATTACAGAATAATTGAAATAAAAACAAACTGCAGCTGAAAGCAATAAATAAAATGCAACTTTGAATGGTGGTCCGAAAGAACCTGAGCAAGCTAATGAGAAAATGACTAAACCCAAAATAAATTAAATATACGGCATCCTATATATTAAGTGAAGCGGAGCTGAACTGATAGCTGAAAAATAGAGAGAAAAGAACTGAAAGGTAGAAGAAGTTCTGCAATGGAACTGCTGCGAATGCAAAATTTACAACATTACTGACCTATACAAGGCCGCATAATAAGGGGGTAATCATTTCCGTAGAAATCGGTCTCAGGCCCCTAAATGACGGAGCCTCTTGACACCCTGCTTTGAGACAATGTGAGCTCTATCAGTTTTTCAGATTTATACATAATTCAATTGAATTAATTGCTTCCAAAATCTGAAAGGAACTGAAACTAAATTTGGCTTGTCTTCAAATGTAGAAATCGAAAGAAGGATGCGTAAAAAAAGAAGTCCTAAAGGTAAACAAAAATTTACAACTGCTCCCATTACCACTTATAGAACTAAGATATACAAAGGAAACAAAGACAAAAACATAAATCAAACAAACAAAACCAATCAAATCTAGGATACTGCCATCAACTCGCCAAAAAAAAATTAATCAACATTCAATACAGCAAGGAGGTTTATCACATATTCACATAGAACATACCTGTCCCAGTAGCAGTTTTTTTGCTAGCGGCGCCAATTCGCATGGCACGCCCAGAGCACATCACTCCATTCATCTCCTGCATGGCACGCAACTGTTCACTTTCATCTCCAAAACGAACAAATCCATAACCCTTGGCCCTACCAGTAAGCTTATCCATTACAACTTTTGCGCCTTTTACTGATGGGTAATGAGCTCTAAATGCTTCCTGCAACGTATAATCAGTGACATCTGGAGCCAAGTCTCCAACAAAAATGTTGAAGTCAGCGCCATCTTCAGCCCACTTCTCACCAGAACCACGGGAAGCCCAGTTCAGTCTGAAGTTCTGCTCAGAATTTGGCATCAAGGTGCCATTGTAAGTCTGTAATACTCTCTCAGCACCAGCATGAGACGAAAACTCAATAAACCCATAGCACTCTGACTGCATAGTTTGCTTGTTGCGAATGATTTTAACAGAAATGAGCTGCAAGGATTCAGTATCATTAGTAGTCAAACTCCACGCAATTGAACACCATGAAACTACCAATATAAAGCAGAGAGACATCATAACTACTACTCAATAGATAATTCTTAACTATGGATATATTTGCCATAGAAAAACATTCATTCTTTTAACGCCACAAGAAGTCAACAATGTAATTACAAACGTCAATAAATAGAATAGTAGGACCACATATACAAGTACAAATTTACAAAAATCCCAATTCCAAAGCTGAACGGATCAGCCAATACTCAGAGCGCTTCTATACAGAGCAACATGAACCTTGATAATTTAAAAAAATCATAAGTTATGGCAATCTAATTTTGTAGTACTGAGAATGACAATGTAATTAGCTAACAAAATCAAAAAATAAATTAGGTTAATCACCATTAACTTCTATGGTTCAAACTATGTAGACTACTTCATGAATAAACCCTCAAAAGTGAGGGACTTTGTTATCATGCACTTCTATGGTCAAAAGTCGGAACAACCAGAACAGCAATGTCTATTCACGACAATAAACAAGGACAACAACGAGAAATACAGTGTTATTGCAACTATTGAAAAATAAGTAGTAAACATAAGCAAACAAAACAAAAACAAGATACTTTTGAGGTATCATAAAGCTCTCCCTACAATCACTACGAATACGCAAGTATAATTAAACAATAAACACGAAAATAGAAGAATCTACGCCAATTCTGTGAAAAATTGTATACCAAAACCAAACTTGATGCCATAATTAAGAAAACTCAAGTCCACAAGTGAAATTATCGTCGTGATTCCAAGTTTAAATCAAGAAACATCGCCTATTGAAGCCGATAAACATAAAACAACAGCGAGAAGAAATAGCAGAGTGCTAATCAAAATACTTTCAAGATGACAAAAACAATGTCAACTGAAACAACAAACAAAAACAACGACGACAAAAAACAGCGTCTATCAAAATATAATTCCTCTAAGCGTTAAACTAAAATCAAATAAATCGATAATTTCAATATACTCGGTGTCGTAAACTTCCATATCGTTTTATCGCAACTTATGCAGATTATCAAACTTTAAAAGCAAAGTAAAACTAATTAAAATAATTTCAACAGATGATAAACTTGAGGAAAACATAAGTGAATAAAATAAATAATAATTAAAAAAGAAAAAAATACCTCGCCAGTTTGAGCAAAACAATTAGTGAAATAAGTCTCATCCATCCAATACTGAAGATCTCCAATCCACAAAGTAGAAACCTCACCACTACCAGAATTCGCCGATTGCGGCTGCGGTTGTTGTTGTTGTTGTTGATACGCTTGTTGTTGTTGTTGCGGTTGTTGTTGTTGTTGATACGCTTGTTGTTGTTGTTGTTGTTGCGGCCACATCTGTTGAGGTGGCTGTTGTTGTTGTTGTTGTTGCCACATCCATTGTTGTTGCTGTTGCTGGTAGTGTTGCTGTTGTTGTTGTGGATCCATGGCGGATTGTTGTTGTTGTCCTGGTTGTTGCATCATCTCGTTGACGGAGGAGAGAGAAAAACCCTAGGAAGGAGAGAGAAAGAGAGAGAGAGAGAGAGAGAGAGAGGAGATATTTTTTTGGGGGGAAAAGAAAAGAGAGGCGATGTATGATTGGGACTTTGTGAGCTTATCTACTCTTTTTCCAGGGTATTCTTTGGGCCTTTTTGGGTTTTTATTTATTATAATTACTTGGGTTTTCCATTTGTATGTCCAGAATATCAGAAGTCACGGGCTGACGATTGAGTGGAGCACTAGGGAATAGGGTTAGACTTCGCAAATGAGTCAATCGGTTATCAGGTTTAGATCAAGTCAAATTGGATTGGGTCATCTCGAATTAATTGTACATTTCGATCTGAGTCGGGTTGGATCGGTTCATTTTTTGGATTTCGTGTCTACTTCAGATTTAGGTTTGCCCGGTCAGTTCGGGTTTATGTTACTACGAGTCGACTCATTTTCAGGTATAGGTTATTTTAGGCTGGGTATTTTTTTTAACCGTAGTTAAAACACTTTATCAAAATTGATTTGGCTCACAAATCATTTTGGGTTGGGTGATTTTGGGCTAGGTTACCTTCGGTCGAATTAACATTGGGCCAATCAAGATTTGAGTTAGGTCAGGCAATTCTTGTTTCAGCTTATATTCGATTCAGGCAATTTCAGGTCTCATGTCAACCTTATGAGATTAGGTCGGCTTACTCAGGTCTATGTAAAGGATGAAAGATCTTTAACAACGTGTTGGATATCAATTCTACATCTAACCCTCTTTTCGTCCCTCCACCCAAACCGCCTAAACCACCACCACGACAGCTATTGCAAACCCTAAAGAACCCGAAATCATAACCAAACAATTACCATTGAAAAAACATAAAAATAATATTAATTTTGATCTTAAATTTGTAATTAATGAATCAAATACCACTTTTTCGACCAAATTATCATATACTCTTTTCATCCCAATCATTTGTTTGCCTTTTATATTCTTTGTGAGGGCCGAGGGGTATTTTAATCAAAGGCGGACAAATGATTGGGACGGAAGGAGTATATTGGAAGGATTTTGATATAATTAGTGGGGTTGTCTTGTTAGAATTAAGGAGAGTCATGTTTGTTGATTTTTTAACAGAAGGTAGAAAAATGGAAAGAACTAGGTAAAATGTACTGAGTTGAGTAAAAAAACATATTGCGAAAATAAACTCTTGTATATCTATATATCTATCTGTATATAAAACTATAATAGAGGAACCACTTAACATGTGTCCTATCCACAATCATTCTAACATTAGCTTTTTCCCGCCTAAGTAATCTACAATTTTGGCATCTTTTCAGCATGTTTTTTTTTGTATAAAGAAGAAATATTTGGCTCGGTATGTTATGTATAATAAATTAGAGAAGACTGAAGATCATAAGATGGGGCGTTGATCCAAGAAGAAGCGTTGGCGCCCAAGACACTACTAAATAAACACGGAATAGTGACGGAACTTTTGTCCGTTAAACATTTCGCAATTTTGACGGAATTTTAACGGAAAAAAAAATTGTGACGGAAATTACGTCACAAAGTCATGGCGCCAACACTTGTGACGGAATTTCCGTCAAACAAATATGGCGCATTGACAAAGTCAATGGCGCCAAAGAATTGTGAAGGAATTTCCGTCACAAAAGTTGACTACTTTGACTGTTTGTGACGGAATTTCCGTCACAAAAGTAAACTGACTGTGATAACTTTGGGTTTGTAGAGTTTTTAACATGTGACGGAAATTCCGTCACAAAAAGTCATATTAGTCAACGTTTGTGACGGAAATTCCGTCACACAATTTGATTAATTTGACTTTTTGTGACGGAATTTCCGTCACAAAAGTTGACTGAATGGGATGACTGGAGTCATGTATGAGTTTAACATGTGACGGAAACTCCGTCACAAAACGTCAAAGCAGTCAACCTTTGTGACGGAATTTCCGTCACAAAAAGTCAAGATGGTCAAAATTTGTGACGGAATTTCCGTCACAAAAAGTCAAGATGGTCAGTGTTTGACTTTTTGTGACGGAATTTCCGTCACAAAAAACTTGACATAATCCCAAATCGCGCGACCACTTTACCATTTCAACAACATTTCCTAAAATCTACCCAAACCCTAAAACCCCAAATTGAACCCGACAACACCCACACCACCACCGGCAACCGACGACCGGCGACCTACCCCTCCGGCGACCTCCCCTCTCCCTCCAGTTCTTGCGTCCTCTTTTTTCTTCTTCTTTCTCTTTCTCCCTTCTTTTGCCGCCACCTTCCCCTCTCCCTCCTCCTGCCGCCACCTTCCCTCTCCTTTCGGCCTCCCTCCCCTGCCCTCCTCCGGCGTCCCTCCCCCTTCCTCTGGCCTCCTTCTTCTTCTCTTCTCCTCTTCTTTTTTTTTTTTTTCTTCTCCTCCGACCCCTTCCTCCGACTTCATCCTCCTCCGGCGTCCTCTGTCCCTAACCTCCGGCCTCCCTCCGGCGTCGTCGCCACCGTGCCTGCCACCTGATAGGTACATCTATATGTTTTTTTTGTATTATTATGATTTATGTTTGTTTGTTTAATTTATATTTAATTTTGTCCTCCAGTTTCCGGCCAGCGGGTGCTCCGTTCACCGTCCGTCTTTTATTTTTCTCTTCTCTTCTTTTTAATAGGTAAATTTCTGATTTTTTTTTTTAAATTGTGTTAATTGACCCTAGAATAATAACCATTGTTATTATTTATGTGGAAATTATTGTTGGTTGTTGATTTTATTGTTGATGTTTATGTTGAAATTATAGGTTGGGAAGTACTTAACTTATTTTAAAAATGTTATGTGCATAAAAGTTAGAATATAATGTTAGTTATGTAACTTTGTTATTAAAAGTTAGCTAGTTAGGTAAATTATTTTAATGTTCGTTTTTATATAATTTTCTTGATTAACCATGTGAAGTTATTGTTAATATTGATGTTGAAATTGTTTGTTGCTGTTGTTGTTGATAATTATGTAGGTAAATCATGTTGAAATTGTTTGTTTGTTGTTAGTTATGTAAATCAGGTTGAAATTGTTTGTTAGTTGCTAGTTAGGTAAATCATGTTGAAATTGTTTGTTGATGTTGTTGTTGATGACCTAGTACCCGTTCAAGAATTACTCATAATGAGTAATTCTTGGATAGTCCCTGTTTTGGGACTGTCTTTGTACGTTTCAAGTCACTTAGGCGGTGAACATGTACTTGAGATTTATTAATGAGAAAAGAGTTTGGTAACAATTCCTTTAATGTTCTCGAAATACATATGTGAAGTAATTATTTCTTCTACATTGTGTATTTTGAGAACTTAAGGGAATTGCTGCCGAATTTTTGACTCTATCATAAATCACAAGTACGTGTTTACTAGTGACCCGAAATGTACATTGACGGGTTTAGGCTGGAGTGATAAGGACCCGAAGGCGGATTTTCGTGGAGGCCTAACTTGTTTGTGGTTGTTATACTGTTGTTTGTGTATATATTGTTTAATTTGATGGCATATATATATTGAAATGTAGATTACAAACATGAAAAGATTAGAACGACAATGGATGTACGAAAGATTAGATGAAAGAAAGAAACCCATAGTTGAATTTGCCAATGGGGTTAGGGAGTTTATAGAATCTGTTGTCCAATGTAGTTCATACAAAAATTTAGGTGAGATGAGGTGTCCATGTAAGAAATGCAAAAACACAGCTTTTAGATTGAGTGCGGATGTTCGAAATCATCTTTCCAAATATGGTTTTGTTGATGAATACTATGTATGGACGCATCACGGTGAGGAGTTGTCCACCGTAAAAAGTTCAAGTACAAGTGTTGTAGGTAGTGAAAATCCATATCGAGAGTTAGTGGAAAATGCTTTACGTTTTGACGTTGACGGCATAATGGAGGAGCGACTCAATCCCGATGACCTTTCCGACGAAGAAGTGCGTTACGAAACCCCACACCCTACTGTGTCTTCATTTTTTAAAATGTTAGAGAAAGCTGAAAAACCATTGTTTGAGGGAAGTACGATGTGTTTGTTGCAAGCGGCAGCTAGGTTGTTAACACTCAAATGTGAGCACAACTTGTCTCTTAGATGTGTGAATGGTATTATCTCGTTAATTGGCGACATTATTCCAAAGAATAATCAAATGTCGCGCAATTTTTATGAGATTAAAAACGTGCTCAAAGGATTGCAATTACCACATCAAAAAATTGATGCATGTCTTACCGGATGCATGCTTTTTTGGAAAGAAGATGTTAATCTTGATGAGTGCAAAAAATGTCATGTTAGTCGGTATAAAAGTAAACATAATTCAAGTGGGAGACGAGTACCTTGTAAACCAGTAACTTATTTTCCGTTGGAGCCAAGGTTACAACGACTTTTTGCATCCAAACACATAGCAGGTGAGATTAGGGATGGCAACGGATCCTGGATCCGGTCCAGATCCGCTGGACCCGACCCTGATGGATAGGATATGGATCCCAAATTTTTGGACCCTGTGGATATGGATCGGATACGGATCCACTAATTTGAAAACGGGTCTGGATATGGATCTGATTGTCAAGATCCGGATCCAACCCTAGGACCCGTTTTAACATTACTAATAAAAAAAAAAAAAAAAAAAATTTTGTGGGATTTTCATTGAGCTTGATTGTAGAACTTCGTATTTGTTGGAGTTTGTTATTTTTTAAGTTGTATTTCGTAAGACGACTTTTATTTTGTGGGATTTTCATTTTATAAGACTTTGGTTTGTAAAATTATAACTCTTGGATTTGTAAGAAAGGTTTTAAAGCTAGTGTCATTCAAAGTGGCATTGCCAAATTGCCTATGTGTTGAATTCATGAATATTAAGATGGTAAATTTGCTACTGGACTATCACTATTTTGGTTTTTTTTTAATTTAAATATTTGTATAAAAGATCCGTAGGGTAACCCGGATCCTACCCGGATCCGTAGGGTACGGATCTGGATCTGGAAAATTTAGACCCGCCGGATCATGGTCGGATCTGGATCCAGTGTTCATGTCGTGGATCTGGATCTGGATCCTATTGGACCCTGTCCAGATCCGGCCCGTTGCCATCCCTAGGTGAGATGAGTTGGCACCATAAAAACTCTCGATTAAGAGACACTGGGACAATGTCACACCCAAGTGAGGGTGAAGCCTGGAAGCATTTTGATAATATGCATCCTGAATTTGCAAGTGAGCCTCGTAATGTTCGGCTAGGGTTGTGTACAGATGGGTTTTCTCCTTATGGGCAGTTCGGGCGGTCTTACTCATCGTGGCCTGTTATCCTTACTCTGTATAACTTGCCTCCTTGGTTATGCATGAAGAGACAATTCATGTTCTTATCTTTGATTATTCCTGGTCCTAAAAGCCCTAAGGACAAGTTGGATGTCTACCTCCAACCATTGATTGAGGAACTGCAAAAACTTTGGGAAATCGGAGTTGAAACTTACGATGTCTATAAGAAACAAAACTTCTTATTAAAGGCTGCATTAATGTGGACGATCAATGACTTTCCTGAATATGGCATGCTTTCCCGTTGGAGTACAAGTGGATATCGTGCTTGTCCTTATTGTCCAAACCATAAATCATTTTTCCTTAATCATAGTAGAAAGGTTTCTTGGTTTGATTGTCACCGTGAATTTTTACCACCTCAACATCCGTTCCGCACTAATTGTAAACACTTTCTAAAGAATAGGCAAACCGAGGATCGCATTGCCGAAAACAAATTATCCGGTGATGAGGTGTGGGCTTCGATAAAAGATTTACCGAAGGTAGTTGATGCTTCTGCTAAAGAGTTGAAAAACATAAAAGACAAGAAATAAGGTTGGTGCAGACAAAGCATATTTTGGGAACTACCTTATTGGAAAACATTGTTGATTCGACATAACTTAGATGTGATGCACATTGAGAAAAATTTCTTTGAAATGCTTATCAATACGGTCATGGATGTAGAAAATAAAACTTCCTTTGGACCTAAAAGAAAAGCCGACTTTCTTGAACTTTGTGCAAAACGGCCCACGACATCTAGGTTTGTATTGAACACCGCGGGGAAGAAGGCTCTTTGTGAATGGGTAGCTGCTTTGAAATTTCCGGATGGTTATGCTTCTGATTTAAGTAGGTGTGTTGACCATCAAAATTTGAAATTGCATTCAATGAAAAGTCATGATTGTCATGTCTTTATGCAACGTTTACTCCCTGTTGCCTTGAAATATTTGCTCCCTTCGACGTCTTGGAATGCAATAACCGAGATAAGTCAGTTTTTTAGAGACCTATGTACTTCTTCTCTTAAGGTTGAATCTATGGAGCGCCTAGAATCAAACATTGCGGAGATAATATGCAAGTTAGAGAAGATATTTCCCCCGTCTTTCTTCAATTCTATGGAACATTTACCCATTCACTTACCTTATGAGGCGAAGGTCGGAGGACATGTTCAATATCGGTGGATGTATCCTTTTGAGAGGTAACATCTTTTATTAAAATATTTTAATAATTAGTTTCCATAATAAGAATATTACATATATATAATTCTCAATTAACGAAATCATTATGTAGGTTTCTTAATCATTTAAAGAAGAAGATTGCCAACAAAGCCCGAGTGGAAGGTTCCATATGCAATGCTTATTTACTAGAGGAAATTTCAAATTTTTGTTCACTATATTTTGAAGACCATATTGACACAAAAGCCAAAGACTTAGATGTTAATTTGGAATCAGACCATACGCTAAGTTCAAAATTACCCGAGTTATTCAATGAAAACCTAGGGAGTACAAGCGGGAAATGTAGAGAGAGGTATATGGATTTGAAAGAGTATGAAGAAGCTCACTTTTATGTGCTAGGGAATTGTGGAGATCTGTTGCACTATTATCAAAAGTAAGCTATACAAAATAGTTTTTAATTACCTAATTTGATTATAATGTTAAATAATTTATTTATAACTAAAACATGTTATTGATAATATTATAGGGACTTTGAGACATATATCAAACTCGCATTTCCTGATGTCACTTGTTCTAATGATGTTTGGAGCAGACATGACAAAAGTTTCCCGAGTTGGTTCAAAAATGAAGTATGTGATAGATTTTCTTGACAATAATTAACACATTTACATTAAATAGAGAATGATAAAATAACACTTCAATACATTTGTTGTTAATAGGCTGATAAATTGAAAGATCCTTTAATTATGGCTCTAGCATTGGGTCCTAGTAACATGGTGAAGAGCTGGAGACGATATACCATTAACGGTTATAAATTTCGTGCTTTTAAAGAAGGACTTGACGTTCCCAAAGCTACCTTAAGCAATGGGGTTTGTGTGAGTTCTGTAGAAGGATTAGACTACTTTGGAATGCTAAAAGAAGTAATTCAGCTTTCTTATTATACCTGTGAAAAGGTTTACAGGGTCATATTGTTCAAATGTGACTGGTTTGATAATTCTCCCCAAGGACTTAATATCCACAAGGTATACAGACTTGTTGATATAAATCACACAAAGAAACTTCGCAGACATAACCCATTCGTGTTAGCTTATCAAGCTGATCAAGTTTGTTACACTCCATATCCAACCACAAAGAAAGTTAATCAATGGTCTGCAGAATTTAAAATAAAGGCAAGATCATATGTTGATGTTCCTATCGATGAAACCGTCTTCCAGGAAGATGAGGTTGTCAATGATCATTCAATTTCGCCAGTTATTATGGTGGAAGACACTGAGAGTGAAGGTGAATATGATGATGTGGTTATTGTCGAGAGGGTGGAAGGGGAATACGCCAAGGACGTCAGGGAAGAAGAGGACAAAGATGAAAGCGATGTTGGAGAAAAAGAAGAGGAAGTAGAGGAAGATAATGACGGATTGCTCTTTTCTGATGATGATGAAGAAGATCTTTCGATTCGTAATGATAATGCTAGTGATAGTGAATGATTTTAGTTTTAATTTTCATATGTGAAGCCTATTTTAGTCAAAGTGTATGAACTTTGTTTCAATTAAGCCTATTGTATAATCTTGATGGAACTACTTTTTTATGAATTGAAAATTTTTAGGTTCATCTTTCTTAAAAAATTTAATTGACTTATACTTGCATTATTAGCTACCGACGATTATTTGCGACTAACAACAATGTTTATAGTTAGTAAACATGGCAGGTAATGAGATCGTTGACCAGGGTGCCGACGACAACGCCCCACCAATCACCGCGGAACAGACGGCAGAGGAGAACGATCAAATCCCGCCGATTATTCTCTCAGATGACCCTACCTTGGGTGTTTGGTGAGTTGTGTTTTTTTTTAATCCATTTTAGTAGGTGATCTTTTGATTTATACGTACGGTTTAATTTAAGTTTTAATTTAAATTGACGTGTGTGTTTTTTAGGTGGGACGACAAAAGCGGTGAACGATTACGTGACTTGGTCGTTCACTCGTACATACGATGATGACTTTGTCACCAAATGGGGTGATACGTCCAAGGCAAAGCGGAACAAGATGTTCGCTTATTTTGCGGTAAGATTTTCATCTTCGAATTTAATTTCATTTTTTAAAATTTTAATCTACTCAATTTACTAACAACGGCTGATTGTGTAACTGAGACATATTAGGCCACATGACCGATGGTATAACCTTTCGGGGTGAGTGGGAGCCTCGGGTGAAAAGGCGGATTACCTAGTTAGTTTGTAGCGCCGCTACAGCAAAGAGGAGGCAGTGGTGGCTACCGGGACCTCATTGGGAGATGGTGAAGAAAAGGAGCGAAGATCCAAACTTTGTCAGACAATCAAATGTGAATAAGACAAACAGAAGGTCGGGAGGGGTAGACGGGAAAGCTTTGGGAACCCACACTCTTGGCCGGAAGAGTTCGGCTATCGTTTTTAAGGAATTAGTAAGTATTTTAATTATTATTTATTTTCTATAGTTTGAGGCACGGTAATTATTGCCGAAATTATTTTAATTATTATGTTTTATCACTTTTTTTAGAGTGGCAATGCCACCCCGTACCAGCTCATGGAGAAGTCGAAGAAAAAGAAGGATGGAGAATGGGTTAGCCCCCGAGCATCAGAGACGAACACTACAACAAAAAAGGCATTTTGCGACGGATTTGCTGCGACGGAATTCAAATCCGTCGCAAAATTGACTTTGCGACGGAATTTTTGTTGTTTTGCGACGGATGTTTTGCGACGGATTGCATTCCGTCGCAATACATCATTTTGCGACGGAAATTCCGTCGCAAGATAAATTCACCCGCAAAATGATAAAATGGGAAAAAAAAAAAAAAAAAAATTTTTTTGTGAATAGTGTTTGCGACGGAAATTCCGTCGCAAATAATTTTTTTTAGCGCGGAATTTTTGGTTCGCGCGGGAAAATATATTTGCGACGGATTAATGGATTTGCGACGGAAATTCCGTCGCAAATCCATCCCACATCGGAAAAAAACAGCACATTTCTTATGTTTATATAGAATCCTTCACTTCTTACATTGAATATGTGACTTATGAATTGAAGCGGAAAAACATGCGGTTAAAAAAATCGCGCGAGATAAATTCACGCGCGAAAAGATAAAATGAAAAAAAAAAAAAAAAAAAAAAAAATTTTATGAATAGTGTTTTGCGACGGAAATTCCGTCGCAAATTTTTGCGACGGAATTTCCGGGACGAAAATTTGCGACGGAGTGCTTGTGACGGAAATTCCGTCGCAAATACCTTTTAGCGACGGATTTAAGGGTATTTGCGACGGAATTTTCCGTCGCTATTCAGATTTTTTTTTGTAGTGGAACTTAAGTTTTCTCATGCATTTTCTTTTTACTTTTCTTCTTTCCTTAGATTGGTATTATTTATTTTAGGGTTATTTAATGAGAATACCCTGTACTATTAGGGTCCTTCTCATAATACTCCAAGCTTTTATTTAACTAACAATACTACTAACTAGTGCACCTTCTTCCATGTAACAGAATTGCCTTCCTCTTTCACTACTACAAAAATGGTATATAGAGGCACTTACCTCCCGGCGCTTGTAAAAAAACTGGTAATATATAGTTATTAAAACCAAATTATGGAGTGCTATTATAAAGCGCCTCACAAAAGTGCTACACTAAGCCCAAAAGTAAAAACGCGCACTAAAATTTCAGCGCCAAAACCGAGCCAAACCCTATCATTAGTAAAACCCTTGAATTAAAACAAAAAGGGAAAAAAACTTCTCTCCCCAATCTTGCGAACGGCAAACAAGAAGCTCCAGCAAGTTTGAAGAGTAATCAGAATAGATCTCCAATCACATAATCAGGTATCAAAATTTGTTATTAGGTATCTTTATATGTATAGGTTTTGATTTTCGTATAAAACTCATCATGATTGCTATTCTTTTACTCCAATTTGAACCAATTTTGAATATAATATGACCTACTTTGGATATTTTTTTGCTAAGTTACTGACTTTATCTAATTATTTAGGGTTATTCTAATTAGAAGAATATTTGGTTGTTTATTCATGTAAGTTGTCGTCTGATATGTATGTTTGGTCTTTTTAGTTATGCTTTTTTGGTGAATATCTTTGCTTGAGATAAGATTACTCTTATTTTTAATCACAAATTCGCAATTAAGACGGACACTATCGGTCTTAATCTTAAGACGAGTCAAATACATACTTAATCACCCAACTTCAACCTAGAAAATACTAAAAATTTTGTCTTTGTTACCAACAAGTGATAGTATTTGACCCGTCGTAAGCTTAAGACGGATAGTACACGTTTTAAGACAGATTTACTTATTTTTAATAGTTGGTAGATAATTGCTTATCATCGTTATTGATTACATCATTAACAATACATGTGAAACTAATTTTCAGTTTAACAAGTGATGGATCTGAATTTTATCAAGGAAAATTTGGCTAGTCGTAAAGATAGTGAACAATACCGATTAGGAGTTCGTGACTTCATAAGATATGCTACTAGTGACCTATCCTCTTCTAGTGGTAAAATATATTGTCCTTGTGGGAAGTGTGTAAACAATAAATTATTAAGTCCAGACGAAGTGAATTTACATTTGCTTAGTTCTGGAATGATGTGTAACTACTCTACTTGGATTTTCCATGGAGAGCAAATGGAGCACACATTGGTCGATGAAGCTATGATGACAAATCCACCTTTGACTCATATGCAACAGTTAGTACATGATGCATATAATCAGATAAATGTCAGTCTGGCTTCAATGATTCTCCTCATCCCACAAATATGGCAACCAGTGGACCAAGTAAAGATGTTGAAAACTTTTTCAATTTATTAAAAGATGCTGATAAGGAGTTGTGGTCAGGGTGTGAATTGACTAAGTTATCATTTTTAGTTCTTTTGTTCCATTTAAAGAGTACTAACAAATGGAGTAACAAGTCTATTGGCAACTCATTAGAAATTTTACGACTTGCAATTCCCAATGGTGAAAACTTACCAAAATCATTTGCTGAAGCAAAGAAGGTTATTAGTAAATTAGGCCTTGATTACATAAAAATTGATGCTTCCCCGAAACACTGTCAACTCTATTGGAAAGACAAAGTAGGTGATAATACATGTTCAACTTGTGGGATTTCAAGATGGAAAAGGGTTAGTGAACAATCAACATCAACGGGGAGAAAAAAGAAGAAAGGAATTCCTGCCAAGGTTTTACGGTATTTTCCGTTAAAACCGAGACTTAAGAGACTTTTTATGTCTAAACATACAGCATCTTATATGAGGTGGCATTCTGAAAAAAGAATAAAAGAGCATAAAGTTCTAAGACATCCGGCTGATTCCAATGCTTGGCAAGACTTTGACTCTAGGTACCCTAATTTTGGTGCAGAGTCTCGTAATGTGAGACTTGGTTTAGCTAGTGATGGATTTAATCCTTTTGGAATATTAAGTTCAACTTATAGTTGCTGGCCAGTAGTGTTGGTACCATACAACTTACCTCCTTGGATGTGTTTAAAAGCGGCATCTCTTATTTTATCCACCTTAATTCCGGGACCGAAGAGTCCTGGAAATAAAATTGACGTGTATTTGCAACCCCTTATTGAAGAGTTAATTGAGTATGTTTTTATGTATCTAATAAATTATAAATGCCTTAAGTTTAAAAGGGCCAATTTTCATTTTATCAGAATAGGGCCAAAACTACCAGCATGGGCCATAAACTTAGAAGTGGAATGCTGATAAGTAGCAAAATGGAATGAAAATTGATTAGAGTCAATGGAACTTGTCTTGCACTGGCACTAAGAGTATTTGTTATGATATGACAGGAAAGAAGTGCAAAGAGTAGGCTTTCACATAAGAAAGCAAAGACAAAGCCTATTCATACCTCTGGCACTAAGAGCCATGCCCGCGTCTATGAAGATTTGGTATACTTTAATCGTTAAATTAGTTAACAATTTTTTCTTCTACATACTTTTATTTTATTTGTCTTGTTATTTATGATTTCTCTAGAAAAAGTCACTTCAAAGATCCCCGACAAGGACCGAAGTTTATCTAGAATGTTATCAACATAAGAACGAAGCCAATGTTACGGTGTGTGTCTAAAGCTTTTACTTATTTTAATTATTGACGTTAATGCATGTTTCTTTGTGTTACTTTAGTACAATTACATCTACAGGATCAAATTAAGGAAATTGTTGCACAACAAGAGCACTTGGATGTGAACTTAGATGATGACCCCGTTGCACAAGTATTGGGAAAAGATAAATATGGCTGGGTTCGAGGTCTTGGGCTAGGTGTTAAGCCATCGGATCTAGTAGAGCCTTCTACGTTGCATCATTCCAATGGCTTAAGTATGTCTACAATTGACGAGACAACATCCATGTATCTTATTCGTCAACTAAAGGATAAAATAGAAACAATGGATAATCGCATCAAAAGACAAGGAAACACTATTACCAAACTAAAAAGGAAGTTGAGAAATACCGATGGTTTTACCTTAAGTGATCTTGAGTCGAGTGAATGTAGCTCTAATGAGTCTAGCTCAGAAGGAGAATCTGATCACGATAATTAATCGTAAGGTGAATATTCTTTTTTATCTCTTGATCATCTCATCTTCTCTTGGTGTCATGTCTTTTCTCTCCTATTGAACTTTTATGTGTTTTCTTTCTTCCTTTGTTAATATATTTTATGAGGATGTACTCTCTGTTTCTGTTTCTTAATGGATTTGTCATATGATAATTTGATATAATATCAAATAACGTAGTAAATTTGATAAATGACTTACATTGTTTTCACTTGAATTTTCAGATATTCTATGATCAAGATGTTTTATGTATCGTCAAGCTCAAGCTTTAACGCAAGGATTGCTTAATGGGCGCCGAAGATATGTATTTCTAAGATGCCGCAATAGTCAATTGTTAGTGTTGGTGGGAGAATAATAGAGAACTTTGTGTCGCGATAGTTGGATTTTTTTTTGACATATTTTTTTATTTGAGATACATTAATTGTTATTAGAGTCGGACATGTTTTTGACATTACAATTATTTAATGCAAGATCTGTTTGTTTCTCGAAAAATCGTCTCTATAGTTGTTGTGACAAGAAATATGTTTGTTCAGAAGGTAATATAGTAAGAAATGCAGGTATAATAAATGCAGGTCTAATATAGTATAAAATCAACGCAAAAAAAGCGCGTGGAGAAAAGCATAATGGTGGATAATAGACAATAGTCGACACACTAGTTGGGGTCTCGCGGCGCTTTTAAAGCACTGGTATAGTACAACAATAGCGCGTCAATTTTTGCGGCGCTATAAATTATCTATACCGACGCCATGAAATAGCGTTGCAAAAGGGGATATCGGCACAGGCAAATGCGGCGCATACGAAAGCGTCGGTATAAATCTTTCCGGCGCTATTTAGCGTCGCAATAGGTCATTAAGAAGCATCGCAAGAGTCAGTTTCCGTAGTAGTGTTTACCTGATATAGCTAGGGCTGAGCAAAAAAATCCGATTATCCGAACCGATCCGATATCCGATCTGTATCCGATCCGAAAAAGCGGATACCCAATCTGAAAGTTGCATTCGGATCGGATATCCGATCCGAAACTTTCGGATCCGAAACTTTCGGATACGGATCGGATATCGGATAACATTTTAAAAATTTTCGGATATCCGTATCCGATCCGAAAATTTACAAATATGCATTTTTATGAGAATTCTTAACTTTGGGCTTAGTTAGTCCATTACACAGCCCATTATTACTTACATATATTACAAATATCATGTAATGTTTTCACTGCAAACCTAATTCTCTTCTTTTCCAGCAGCTTTTTTGCTCTTTTACCTCACCATTTTAAATTCATGACCCACTCTCCCTCTCTCCCATTACATTATCCACAAATTACTCATTTCTTATAGATCTTCATCATTTCATACGTTATATTAAGCATTTTTATGTTTTTAATCCTTGTTTGTCAGATTATTTGGGTGAGATTTTCAATATTATCAATTTTTATTTTTACCCATCCCATTTACCATTTTCAGATTTCCTTATCTTCATTTTGTTATTCACCCAAATCTCTACACATCACACTCTTTATCAGTGAAATTATGAATAGATGCACATATCACAAGATCTATTAAATTCTCGTCATCAACCTTCAAGATCAAGACACCAATGACGGCATGAACAAAATACCTCAAATCATGATTGTGGAAAAAGACGAGGAAGGGTTTTGTTAAAATCAGACTTTTGTTTTAATTCTGGGTATAGTTTAAACTTTAAAGCATATTTAATAGTGTGTGAAATTTCTTACATGTAATCGGTCCATGTATAATGTGTCTTCTGTAAAAAAAAAAGAGTGACATGATAAAACATAAATAAATGGTTATTATTTAATTTAAAAAACAAACAAGCAATTTATTTATAACGGGTCGGATAACGGATATTCGGATATCCGATCCGAAAATTTCGGATATTAATTTTCGGATATCCGAATGATTCGGATCGGATATCGGATAGTGAAAAATTGGAATTTCGGATACGGATATCCGATCCGAAAGTCAGTTCGGATCGGATATCCGATCCGTGCTCAGCCCTAGATACAGCCGGTAAAATGTGAGGTGGGGTCCAATATTTTGTGTATTGGACCTTCATCGATCTTCTTCCCTTCATATTCCTAAATGATTACCTTCAGATTTCTCAATCTCTCTTCTTTCTCTCATTTTTTTTATCCTATTATACTGCCTCTCTCTCCTTTAAATATCTTCCATAAATGACGATGCAAGTAAATAGCAATGAAGGATTAACAGGTGATTTAAGTTTATAAAGTATACATGCTGCTAACACAATGATGCGATTGAAAGTAACCAAAAGAAATGAGTGACACCGTACCATCAACAAATTTCATCCCAATTTTGGTAATTAGCTGATTAAAGGGACTAAGCCACTTATCAGGAATACAAGAGGAATTGAACAATCCATTTGGTCTCCATTAAGACGGCTATATCCGTCTTAAGAGTAAAACGAGTCAAGTACTACCCAACTTATCCAGATAAGACCATTATTTTGCTAATATTTAGGAACTTTTTTTTTGTCTTATCTTAACTATTTGACCCGTCCTAAGCTTAAAACGTGTCGACCCGTCTTGAATGAAATTTTGTGGGAACAAATAAGGAAAGAGCGCGACTTATCAAAAAGTTAGCCACCATAAAATAAGAAATCAGCCATCAAGGAAGTAATCCTATGGCTCTGTTCTTTTGGACTGAATTTGTCTGAACTGAACTGAACTGAATTTAATGGAGCTGAACTGAACTTAATAGAGCTGAACTGAACTGAACTGAACTGAACTTAATGGGTTGAACTGAACTGAACTGAATTTAATGGAGCTGAACTGAACTGAACTGAATTGAACTGAAATAATAAAAAGATAACAATATTATTATTATTATTATTATTATTATTATTATTATTATTATTATTATTATTATTATTATTATTATTATTATTATTATTATTATTATTATTATTATTATTATTATTATTATTACTATTAATCATTAGTAATAATAATATTATATTCATATAATCTAATAATAATAATCAAATAAGATATAAAAAAATATTATAGTAATATAATAAAATATATAATATTAATATGAATGATAACATTATTAATTATAATAATAAATATATAAAATTAAGTAATAAAAAATACATATGATAAGTATAATATAATAGTATAATAATATAAACAATAATATAAAATATAATTTATAATTTATAATAATAATAATAATAATATTAATTAATATTATAATAATATAAATCATTATTAATAATAATATTATATTAGTATTATTTAATAATAATCTAATCAGATGTATAAAAAAATAAAACAATAATATAAGAATAAATATTATAATAATAAAATACTAATATAAATGATAACATTATTAATAACAATATAATATAGTAATAAACATATTAACAATAGTAACTAAAAAAAATATAAATAGTAATAAAGTAAATATAATTAATAATAATAATAATAGGCCTAATAATAATATATTAATACATTATAATAATAATAATTATTATTATTATTACTACTACTAATAATAATAATAATAATAAATATTTTTCTAATAATATTCATGATAATGAATATATCAATTAAATATAAAATATAATATTAATAAATATTAATAATACTAATATTTCCATTAATCATAATAATATAAGACTAAATAAATATATTAAAGATAAATATAATCATATAAAGAATAATTATAACGGTGATATAATAGTAATAAAATAATTTTTTAAAAATATAAATATAATAATAATAACAATATTAAATGAATTAACATAATAATAACAATGATAAGAATAATAATCATAATAATGTTGAAATAAAAGTAATCTGAACTGAATTGAACTGAACTTAATAGAGCTGAACTGAACTGAACTGAACTTAATAGAGCTGAACTGAACTGAACTGAACTGAACTGAACTTAATAGAGATGAACTGAACTGAAGTTAACTTAATAGAGCTGAACTAAACGTATAGGAACTGAAATTAAGTCCAAAAGAACATGACCTATGTCTTCCAAATTCTCGTATAGGATGAAGTTGCTGTGAATATCAAATACGGATTACAAAAAGAGCCCCTAGTCGAATTTATAGAATCCATCATAGTCATGTACTTGTAAGTTACAAACACTTTTATTGTGAAGTACGTCAAAAATTAGGAAGAGCAAAAGCCTTACAAAAATCCCTTTTAAGAGGAGAACACATACAAAATGGTCAACTTTGTTGATTCGAAATTAACTGAGTGCTTTATCGATGAGAAATTCAGCATAATGAATCAAGAAAATACAACAAACGGAGCAATTCTCTGGCTATGGCAGCTGCCTCATATAAGAAACTGAGGTGCACGGACAAGTATAATTCGGTGGGAAATGGTGATGAAGTGTGCAGCAGAAGGGAGGAAGGAGGAAAGGAAGAAGTAAAGGTAAAAAGGATAAAGATAAGGAAGGTAATAAAGGTAGGTAGAAAGAAAAAGGGTAAATTTGTGTGTTTTAAACAAAGGTAACCGGTAGTACAAGTTACCCTCCACCTGTTCTATTAGATGAGAAATGGTATATTAGTTGATAGTATTAGTAGTTAAATAAAAGCATGTAGTATTTTAAGAAAGACCCTAATAATTCAGAGTATACTCATTAAATAACCCTTTATTTTATATAAGTTGTAATTATTTTTTGTTTTTGTTGATTTTCAGGAGGCGTACCAACAAAGGATGAGTCAGCCAACACCTACCGGAGCCCCACATGACCCGTTTGAAGTGTACAACGATGTGGTTGGGGGTTACAACGATAGATCGAGGTTCTTTGGGTTGGGATCGGCGGCTTCGCAGTTGTTCGAGCCTACTAGAGGTAGGCATCACCCTTCTGGTTCATCTTACTCACCGTCAATTATTGTTAAGTTCTCACAGGAGAATTCACAATTGAAAGAGCAAATGAGTCAAATGCAAATGAATATGCAAGCCACTCAAGAGAGACAAGAACGCATGGAGGCGTTCATGAGAGAGAGGTTTAATTTTTCAGGGGGCAACAACACGTGTTCGGGGATCCCTCAACCACATCATAGGGATGGCTTCACTGATGACGGTCACGGATTTAGTGGTGAGGTAGAGCCATTAGCTTAGGAATAGCTAAGGAATAGATAGCTAGGTTGTTTGTATGAACCATAAACCTTTCACTTAAATGTATCGTGTAAACTTGAAATAGCTAGGTTGTTTGTATGAACCATTAAGTTTATGTAAATGAGGATTTGGTTGTGATTTTTGGTGTTGATACGTTTTTTTTTAGATTCCCGCCTTGCGGTCGACAATGAAATTGATTTATTGCAGGATTAGTCGATGTAAAACAATGCATATTTAGCATTATGGCTGGCAGAAACCAGCTGTTTCGTGCAGCTACTGGGTTAATTTGTGACGGAAATTCCGTCACAAATAATGACTTCTGGTCAACAAAAGTCAATATTTGTGACGGAATTTCTGTCACATATATTGACTTTCGTTGACCAGGAAAATTTGTTGGTCAACGAAAGTCAATATATGTGACGGAGTTTCTGTCACAAAAGTCAATA
The DNA here is from genome assembly GCA_022085475.1 of Heliosperma pusillum. Lineage (NCBI taxonomy): Eukaryota > Viridiplantae > Streptophyta > Magnoliopsida > Caryophyllales > Caryophyllaceae > Heliosperma > Heliosperma pusillum. The sequence goes on from JAIUZE010004241.1 coordinate 27,506, forward strand.
TATGTGACGGAAATTCCGTCACAAAAGTCATTATTTGTGACGGAAATTCCGTCACAAAGATTGACTTTCGTTGACCAAGACCTTGACCTGGACTTTTGTCTTGTGATGGAATTTCCGTCACAAATATTTTTTGTGACGGAAATTCCGTCACAATTCCTCTTTTTGTGACGATTTAGAGTGATAGATTTTTGTGACGGAAATTCCGTCACAAAAGCGCTTTTTCTGACGGTTTGGCCTCATTTGTGACGGGAATTTCCGTCACAAACCCGTGTTTGCCTTTTATATTCTCTTCGTCCCAATCATTTGTTTGCCTTTTATATTCTTTGTGAGGGCCGAGGGGTATTTTAATTAAAGGCGGACAAATGATTGGGACGGAATTTTGATATATTTAGGGGGGTTGTCTTGTTAGAATTAAGGAGAGTCATGTTTGTTGATTTTTTAACAAAAGGTAGGAAAATGGAAAGAACTAGGTAAAATGTACTGAGTTGAGTAAAAAAACATATTGCGAAAATAAACTCTGTATATCTATATATCTATCTGTATATAAAACTATAATAGAGGAACCACTTAACATGTGTCCTATCCACAATCATTCTAACATTAGCTTTTTCCCGCCTAAGTATTCTACAATTTTGGCATCTTTTTAGCATGTTTTTTTTTGTATAAAGACTAAATTATAAATTATACACTATTGTTATAAATTATAAATTTTGGCATCTACTTCCTCCATTCAACTCCACTCTACCAAAAAAAATTTCACATTTGCCGAGACGTGTTTTACACGGTAAATATCGTTAGCTACGTGTTTGCAAAAATTATAAAAGTTAGATATTAATAATGTACTCGTAAAGACGAATCAAACAAGATCACACATGAATATATTTTTTACTTATATATTGAGAGAAAATTGCAATTATATGATCGCTTGTGAATAGTGTACAAAAAAGAAAGTGGTAGAGTGGAGTTGAATCGAGGAAGTATTATTTAAGGGAAGTTGGGCATGATATTTAAGAAGAAATATTTGGCTCGGTATGTTATGTATAATAAATTAGAGAAGACTGAAGATCTAAGATGGGGCGTTGATCCAGGAAGAAGCGTTGGCGCCCAAGAGATGGAGTGAACATTTATCCTACTAAGGAACAGTTACAAAGAGCCGGTTGGAATGCATATATAAGGAAGCATTTGCCACACACACAGCTCAACAACTACACCCTATCTAACTTTAGATTTTAGATCTTAGGCTCTGTTCTTTTGGACTTAAAGTCACCCCATTTATGTTCAATTCAGCTCCTATAAGTTCAGTTCAGAAAAGTTCAGCAAAGTTAAGTTAAGTTCAGTTCAGCTTCTATAAATTCAGCAAAATTATTTATGTTAGACTTGTTAACAACTTATTAATTAAAATTAACATGTTTTATAAAATAAGACGATCTACTTTTATATATGGAATAACTTATTCATTTAATTTTATTATATGAGTTGTCTTTTCATATATTAGACCGTTTCACGTGTTTTATTGTTAAATTAATTAGTTATATACCATTTATTAATTTATGTCTTCAAGTTAAATTGATAGTCATTTTATAGTTATGAAAATAAAGACTCATATTAATCATCCTAAAATTTTGTAAATAACACTAATCTTTGGGTTAGATGTACAAATATACTCCCTCCGTCCCGGTCATTTGTTTAGAATTTCCATTTTAAGGTGTCTCAATCATTTGTTTACCTTTTTATATTAGGTTCGTTTTCTACGAGGAACTTGATCTCCCATTGACATTATTATTCACTTGTCAAAGTAACACCACAAATGGTCAGCTACTCTTTTCTTAATAATTGTGCCAAAAGTAAAGGCAAACAAATGAATGAGACGGATGAAGTATTTATTAGGACAACTATTTGGCAAGAAAGATGGAGATAAAGAAGAAAGAGACGAGGAAAAGGATAAAATGAAAATAGATGATTAAAAAGATGTAATAAGATAATGTGTAACACCCGCGATTTTAGTAATTATAAACTAATAATATTATATTATTATTAGCTAGTCTTAGTTTATTCTTAGATTAAAATTTTTATTTAGTTGGGTAAAATCCGTGTCGAATCCGTCTTTTCCGAGCCCATATTCGGGTTCTACTCGGAAATCCATGTGGGTGAGACTCCAAATGCTTTTCGGCCTTTTCTATTTTTTTCCACTCACATAAACCTAACCCCAATTATCACTAATCCTCTTCTAAGTTTTCAGCATACTATTCATCTCCTTCTCCACTCACCTCTAAACTCTACTCACCATTGTTGTGCTCTAAATCCTTCCAAGCTTCAAACCCTCATATCTCACTCATTACTCACTCAAATCCCTTACTTTTTAGTCCATTATTTCTCTCTTCTTCTCCCCTATCTTATTTGGTAATAAATTCCTCATCTTGCTCATGTTAAATTTTTCCATCTTTCTCCAAGATGAATTTTATTCATCTTTTATGACTTTGTGTAGGTGGAGACTTGCAAGATCTGGATAGAGATTATTTCTTGGTAGAGGAAGACCTAGAGGAAGAGTGAAGAGCTATCGAGGTAACGGTGAAGGTTACTCGATATCACTCTTATGTGTTTACATGTTTAGAAGTAGTATTTCACGTGAAAGTTGAGTTCTTTGTTGTGTTCTAGCATGATTACATGATTACTACTCATTTATATGTTGTTTCCATCTCATTTGCTTAACTTGTATGAATTTGTGTTGGTATTGTGAAATTCACTTCATTTATTGTGTTAAACTTGTGTTGGTGTCATAAATGTTGCCTCATGACACTTTAAATGATTATATGTAATGATTGGATACTCTTATGTTGCATTTAATGTGGTTTGATAATGATTGATGTTGGTAAAGATGATTGGGTAAAATTAGATTTGAGTTTGTTGTTGTAGAATGGTGTTTTTTCGCGAGTTGTGTGCCCAATCGGATGGGAGTTCCTTGATTCAAAATTGGTTAAGTTTGGTGATTTTTGGAGTAATGCGTGTCCCAGTCGGGTACCCGGCCGCCGCCCCCATGACCGGCTGGGAACACCTTGTATCAAAATGTGGAATTTGTTGTTGTGCGTGCCCCAGCCGGCCACCCGGCCGCCGATCCCCTTGACCGGCTGGGACCCCCTGCACTCATTCTTCTTCTTTCCTTACACTTGTCTTCAAATGTAATGGTTTGCATGGTTTTTTTATCTTATAAACGTACGTAATGACATTAAATAATCATGTTTGGACTACGATATCCCACATGATTTCATCACATGTTTAGTGACGGTTTTAGCATGTTCCCCCTTTTTAAGTCACTTATGCTTTGAGTAATGGACCGAGTCTTGTACATTGGATGTTTTGAACTCTCGTTTCCTGATTGCACCTATATACTCGCTAGACGTTATGCGTTTGTTATGCGTTTGTTAGTGAGTATATGACGACGTTGTTAGAAGGTGAACACATAGTGTTGATCGACCCGGCCGTCAAATGTTGTATCCTTACGAGGTGGTGTCATTGCATGTAGCGTACCACCTTGTTTATTCTTGACCTCATCTCCGTGTGGTTTAGCCGGAGTATGATGCTTGTGCTCGTCCGCCTCTGTCGTGTGGTTGAGCCGAATTTGGAGTACTCGCTTCCGTGTGGTTGAGCTGGAAGAATCGAGTCTTGGATGAAAGCCTTTTTAAAATAATGCTAAAAAAATAAGTATTTATCGTTTTGGGTCGGTTTCAAAACTATTTATCAAAATAGTGTCCACTTAGGCTCGGGCTTTCAAAACCTGAAACACGGAACAAAAGCGCCATTGGGAATGACGCGTCTTTTTTTTTTTCCAAAAAAAAAAAATTGATCGTGTGGCGGGTTTGCTTTAATCCAGTTTTGTAAGTTTGCATTTTTCTACTCACTAGAAACACGCCTATATGGACAACATTTTGATAAATAGTTTTAAACCCGACCCAAAACAACAAATACTTATTTTTTGAGCATTATTTTAAAAATGCTTTCGTCTTGGATGCGAAACGTTGATCGCATGTCGAACCGGAACACGTTTATTCCGAGAGTTTGGTCAGGTTTAGACTAGGACCCTATTATATTATCGTCGTCCTACCGAGAGGATTAGAGTCTTGAGTATACGACACGTTTATCGTATACGGTTCAGGGAAAAACATTGATCTTGTGGACTAGTTCGTCTTGTCTTGTAAAGTACATATGCTAGTGCGTGTCATTTATCGTGAGAGTGTGTTTGTTTATATTTGATGTAATATTTGATGGTATGCTTGGATATTGGATGCCTACGATTGGTTTGCTTGTTGAGTCCCTAACCTTCTCAAGCACATGTCGCTAATGGTGAGATGTAAGCCCTTAGTGTGTATGTGAATTCCAAGGGGAGTCTTCCCCGAGTCAATATTGCATGACGATGATACAATGAATGTTACACATGCTTATATAACGTTATTATGAATTGCTTACTTATGCTTAACATGATATGATTGAATGTATGATGTTATATGCCTATCTACTTGCCTATATGCATTTTGATGTGATATGGCTGGGAGAACCCGAAGTTATTCTCCACTGACTGTGACATTCATGTTTAATGAATGAACAAGTACAGGTCGGTGCTACATGGGGGTGAGACTAGTGTGAGCTAGCGAGCGTCGTTTCACACGATGATTACCTTATGCCGTTTAGACTCTTATACTTTTGGAGTTTATAGTATATTTGTGGGACCGTTGACTCCCTTATAGTTGTTGGTCGACCTCATTCGACTTTACTACTTTATTTATTCGTGTTGGACTTTGTTTTATGACGATCATTGCGAAACATGATTTAAAAGTGTTAAAAATTCTCTAATTTTCGCTGCATATTACTTATTTACTTTAATGCTTTCGCAAGAGCTGTCACATAATGTGTATGTATAAAGTTTGTATTTTACACCTTATACTTTTTTTTGTCAATAATATCTTTAAAAATTAAAGATGATAATAATAATAATAATAATAATAATAATAATAATAATAATAATATATAATAAATAAGTTAAGTCAAATTAAATTAAGTAAATTCAGATCGTATAAATTATGTTTAGAAAAGTTCAGTCCTATATAAGTTCAGTTCAGAAAAGTTCAGCTTTTATAAGTAAAACTCTTATAAGTTCAGCTCCTATAAGTTCAGCTCCTATAAGTTCATAAAAGTCAAGGTTCTATAAGGCCATGTTCTTTTGGACTTAATTTCAGTTCCTATAAGTTCAGTTCAGCTTCATTAAGTTCAGTTCAGTTCAGTTCAGCTCTATTAAGTTCAGTTCAGCTCTATTAAGTTCAGTTCAGTTCAGTTAAGTTCAATTCAGCTCTATTAAGTTCAGTTCAGTTCAGTTCAATTCAATTCAGTTCAGATTACTTTAATTTCAACATTATTATGATTATTATTCTTATCATTGTTATTATTATGTTAATTCATTTAATATTGTTATTATTATTATATTTATATTTTTAAAAAATGATTTTATTACTATTATATCACCGTTATAATTATTCTTTATATTATTATATTTATTTTTAATATATTTATTTATTCTTGTATTATTACGATTAATGGAAATATTAGTATTATTAATATTTATTAATATTATATTTTATTGATAGATTCATTATTATGAATATTATTAGAAAAATATTTATTATTATTATTATTATTATTATTATTATTATTATTATTATTATTATTAATATTATTATTAATAATAGTAATAATAATAATAAAATTAATTATTATTATTATAATGTATTAATATATTATTATTAGGCCTGTTATAATTATTATTATTAATTATATCTACTTTATTACTATTTATATTATTCATAATTTTTTTAGTTACTATTGTTAATATATTTATTATTACTATATTATATTGTTATTAATAATGTTATCATTTATATTAGTATATTATTATTATAATATTTATTCTTATATTATTGTTTTAATTTTTTATACATCTCATTAGATTATTATTAAATATTATTATTAATCATGATTTATATTATTATAATATTAATTATTATTATTATTATTATAAATTATAAATTATAAATTATAAATTATATTATATTTTATATTTTATATTATTATATTATACTTATCATATTTATTTTCCAGTTACTTAATTTTATATATTTATTACTATAATTAATAATGTTATCATTCATATTAATATTATATTTTTTATTATATTACTATAATATTTTTTTGATATCTTATTTGATTATTATTATTAGATTATATTAATATAATATTATTATTACTAATGATTAATAGTAATAATAATAATATTATTAATAATATTAATAATAATAATAATAATAATAATAATAATAATAATAATAATAATAATAATAATAATAATAATAATAATAATAATAATAATAATAATAATATTGTTATCTTTTTATTATTTCAATTCAGTTCAGTTCAGTTCAGTTCAGTTCAGCTCAGCTCCATTAAGTTCAGTTCAGTTCAGTTCAGCTCCATTAAGTTCAGTTCAGTTTAGTTCAGCTCTATTAAATTCAGTTCAGTTCACACTACAAAAGAAAGTTCGTTTTGCGACGGATTATTCCGTCGCCAAATATGGAATTTCCGTCGCTAAAGACTGATTTGCGACGGATAGTGTCCGTCGCTTATTTTCGTTGCAAACAGCAGTAATTGCGACGGAATAATCCGTCGCACATTGTTTGCGACGGACTATCCGTCGCTAACATAAATAGCGACGGATTACAGGTGGCACACAAGTCAAACAAATAGTTAATGTTTGCGACGGAATTTCCGTCGCAGACCTTGACTGATTGTTTGACTTGACTGCCACCTGTACAGCCAAGTCAAACATAAAGTCAAAATTTGCGACGGAATTTCCGTCGCAAATTTTGACTTTATCTTTGACTTGGCTGTAAGTCAGTCAATTTTTGCGACGGAAATTCCGTCGCAATAAGGCCTGTATTTTCCAGGAAATGGCTGTTTCCTGCATCCCCAAAGCCCTAGGTGTTTTCGTACTTCTTGTTCGGCTAAAATTTTTCTATTTCTACAGTTTACACATGGGCACCTAATTTCCTTACATCTACCGTAATCTTCTTTTTTCTTAACATAATTAATGAATTCATTAACGCCCATTACAAACTCTTGCCTTAATTTTTTATTACAATCCAATCTTTCATACATCCACGCTTGTTGTACTCTTTTCATTTCAAATCTACATACACGTTTATAATTATTATTATCGACTTAAATAAATATTCAAAACAATAACAACAATCAAGAACTAAAAGTTTACTAATAGCAACAACAACAACAACAACAACAACAACAACAACAAACAACATCCATACTCCAACCTCCAACCTGCAAAAAAAAAACAATATTTCGAGCTCATGGGTCCTTATCTATCCAACCTAAACCCATCTTTGAATCTTTCATACCATTAGTAAATACTAATCATTTAATTAATTGTTATGAGACGATTCGGCAGCAGTTCCCTACAGTTCTCCAAATAGACAATGTAGAATGACTTGTCACTCGACATATGTATTCAGACAACATTAAAGGAAATGTCAACCAAAATTAATCGCCAAATAACAATTAAAAAAATAATTAGTATTTACCACCTAAATGGCATAAAAGATTCAAAGACAGTCCCAAAACGGGGACTATTCAAGAATTACACCTAATGTGTAATTCTTGAACGGGTACTAAGTCTATCATATATGAACAACATTTCCTTAATATTTGTGCCAAAAGTAAAGGTAGACAAATGACCGGGACGGAGGGAGTAATAATAATTATACTATATTAATAATTATAACAATTCAAAGATGGGGTGGGAGCGGGGGCAGGGAGGGGGTGGCGGCGGCAGGGAGAGGGTGGTGGCGGCAGGAGAAAGAGGAGAAATAAGGGAAAGGGGAAAAGGAGGAAAGAGGAGGGGGGACGGTTCCGGCCAGGGGGAGAGGTGGCGCCGGCAAGGGAGGAAGAAGGTGGCGCCGGCAAGGGGATGGGGTGGTGGCGCCGGCAAGGGAGGGAGGGGGTGGTAGTAGATCTGAAAAATCAATTTAAGAAGAGGGAGAGAGAGAGAGAGAAAGAGGGGCGTACCAATTGAAGGCTCCGGTGGTGTATGTGGTGGCTCCGGTGGTCTTGGGTTAGGGTGGCGCCGATGGGGTCTTGGGTAGGGTGGAAGAAATTTGGGGATTTTGTAAAATGAAACACGGGGAAAGGGAAGGCTATTTGGATATATCAAAAAAACTTGCGACGGAATATCCGTCGCAAGTCCGTCACAAATTTAATATTAAAAAAGCCTTGCGACGTATTTTCCGTCGCAAACTCCGTCGCACAATAGATTGCCACGTGGCTTTGCAGTTGTGAAATTTCAGTCAACTATTTGACCTTGCGACGGAAATTCCGTCGCAATTCCGTCGCCAGTATATAATTTGCGACGGAAATTCCGCCGCATAAGTTCCCGCCATGTTAAATTTCTAGGCGCCATGACTGAAAACTCTGCGACGGAATCTCTGTCGCAAATCCGTCGCATGTTTAAAATTCCGTCGCAGGAGCCGTCGCAAAGGTTTTTTAGCTACGAAATTTATGTCCGTCGCAAATATTCCGTCGCTAATGAAATCCTTTTTTGTAGTGTTCAGTTCAGTTCCATTAAGTTCAGTTCAGTTCACTTCAGACTAACTCAGTCCAAAAGAACAGAGCCTAAGTCCAGTTTAGAAAAGTTCAGCAAAATTCAGCTCAAAAGAACGGGGCCTTAGTCTACCTTAGGCGTAGATTAGATTAACTTAAGTTCGGTGAAGTCATCCATCAGTGAAGAGAATTAACCGTATATCCCTTAGTTTGTAATTTAGTCTCTACCACAAAGACTCTTGTGAAAACTCTTTTAATGTTGTGTAATCGGTGTATTCATAATATATGTATATCTTTGAAGATAGTAAGTTTGCGTAGAGTGCACATAAAAAGCTATAGATTCAGCTGCCAAACCCGGGGACTCAACATCCCAGTTTGCTACTGCAAATTTCCGAGTTCCTTAGAGAGAGTTGTCTCTAAGTCCTGCCAATTTCTTTTCATCGGATCCTGACGTTTTCCTAGAATTTTTCGTAGACCTCTCTTTTTTATTATATAAAAAAAAATTTCAAAAATTTTATTTTCTACTCTAGAGAAGCATGTTCTCCGGTATTTTCGTCTGTGTTTTGTGCTTTTTCCAAACTCGCCGCCTCATGTGTAAAAGTAAAGATTTTATTTAAGGAAGGGCCTCTCACTTTTTTGTGTTAAAGTTAGCTCATAATATAACAACACTATTTTGTTCTATAATTTCGATAACTATAACTACTAATGTATAGAATTCGTGTGACGATCAAAATAATGACGGACTATTATCATATTTCGATGTCAAATTCACCCATATATTTTTTTTACACGTATCAGTAGTAATCAAATGATAAGGGTGTTACCGTTGATAGGAATGTCTTTCACAACAATCAAAACGAAGTAGTAAATTCTCATTTAAGATGTCTGTCTTAAACTTAAAATACGTTTTCATATAAGATGGATAAGACAAAACCAAAATACTTAGAAAATACAAAATATTTGTCCTACATCACGATATGCTTACACAAGATAATATTTGACTATTTATTGTTAAGACCGAATACTCTGAGTAAGGATTATTTCCATTTCCTCAAATGAAATGGAGGTCCATTATCTATCAACGGTCTGGATCCAGAATAGTCTGGATCCAATTCTGGATACATCAGATGGTTGTAAATATACTTGAGTAGGAAAAGGTAAATTGATAGTCCGTATGAAATATATAATATAATCAATTAGTTTTGTTTGTGACGGGTCGGATTTCTCTCACAAAGTTGTATGTGGGAGGACAAGTTACCCTGTCACTTGCAAGCTTGTGAGAAAAATCCGACCTGTCATAAGATTGTGACGGATAGTAATCGTCACAAATAAGAATTTGTGTAATATAAAATGAGTCTATTGGAGAGAAAATAGAAAGAAAGAAATCGAAGAAGCGGACAGATCAATTTGGGAATACTTTCTAGTCGTAAAAAAGACTAGATTGAAACTAAATACGAGTGTCATGAGTGGTCATGAGTGTCATTCATGGTAGTGTCACTGTGTGCAAATGTGACTGCAACTGCATGTAAGCAGGCTTTACCAGTTGACCTCAATTTGAACAAAAATATCTCAAATTGTCAGAGTTATACCAGTAACATATGACCACTGCACATGCCAATAGTTATTTTAACTAATTACGAAGTACTACTGAGACTATGAGTAGCAGTTAGTGAAAATGCGGTAGAATCTTTGACAGACGGAATTGACATTCAGAGCATCACGATTCACGCAGCCATTTCTGTTAATCCTGACCTCACAATAAAAAGTTTCCTAGATACTTATATGGGTGCGTGGCTGTTGGATATTTTATCTTACCTACAAAACTATTAATGCTCCTCTAACTAAGCAAATAAACAACACAAAAGCCGGCAACTACTAAGACCATCCCCAAGCAAGGTCAATTGGTAGGTCATGACCTTGCTTGGTCATGCTAATGATGTAATTAAACAAAGATAATTGGTGACCTTCTTTGCTAATTTGTGACCATTCTACATAAAAGGTCAATTTGTGACCATGATGGAGCAAAATTGACCACCTTATTAACCACTAGGTGTACAATTTTTATTGGTTGAATAGTAAAAAACAATAGAGAAAAGTATATAATATGGATTGTGAAATGGAAAATGATTGGGTTGATAACCTAGGTCGTGACCTTTTGCTTGGGAGGGTGAAAGTAGGTCAAAATAAATAAAGTGGGATTAAGAATAAAACTAGGTCGCGACCTAATTAGCGCGACCACTGCTTGGGGATGGTCTAAGTACTTCCTCCATTCTACCAAGTTTTTTTTTTCACATTTACCGAGACCTGTTTTACACGGTAAATATCGTTAACTACGTGTTTGCAAAAATTATAAAAGTTAGATATTAATAATGTACTCGTAAAGACGAATCAAACAAGATTACACATGAATATATTTTTTACTTATATATTGAGAGAAAATTGCAATTATATGATCGTTTGTCAATAGTGTACAAAAAAGAAAGTGGTAGAGTGAAGTTGAATGTAGGAAGTATAATTTTTAAATAAATGAGATAAAGCTAGGTCCTTATTGAAGTCGCTCTTCTCTTCAGATACACTTTCAAGTATTAGAAAAATATACCACACGGAAAATAGATAGTCGCTGAGGGCCACAAAGATTTGATCTAAAGTCGCTCAGCCTCTAAGCGAGTATCTGCCTAAACTAAATGTGCAAATAAAAAAACGGAATTGCTTTTTCACATACGAATTTTACTCTTTCACATACATTTTTTTTATAAACTTCCCTAGAATACCCTTTTCCCTAAACCTAATCAAATACTTTTTTCCCCAAAAATTAAATCTAATTGGTCGTTTCATAAACTTTAACAATAGATTATAATTCTGCAATTAGTAAAGTAATTTTATTGTTTAGAAATTACTCCATATATAATTAATATGTTTAAAATTATTAGGGTTTATCATTTAGTGAAATTGATCTTTATTCGTTTATCCATTGATGTTTACTTGTATCACTACAAAATTCCTTGTATACCTGTTGATTTATACCTTTTACAAAATTCTGGATTATCTTTAAGATTTACGAGTTGTCAAGACTAAGTAGGATGAATGTGCTAAGTAAACCAATGCTTCTGGAAATGATCCGCACCACACTACTGCTACTCAAGTGGAGTAAGTAGGCAAGTAGCAATAAATGACATGAAATGAATAGCATCCCACTAGACGTGTTATTTATTAAGGAAAATAGTACTTAGTTTATATTTCTTGTATCTTTGTAATATATCGTCATTATTCAGTTTCCAATATCGTTATATTCTGTAATATTGTATCTTCGTAGTTTAACCTAATAGCCTTGTATTATAAATACTTTGTCTCCCTTGTTAATATAATTAAGCTTAAAATCCATTCTTCTCTAGTCTTACATGGTATCAAGAGCAACGATCAAATTTTTTCAAAAAATTTCTCCATGGCCGGTCACAACTCCACCATATCGAACACTCACGAACCTCTCGTTCCCTTCATCGTCATTAACCTTTCTCAATGTCTCAAATTAACGGCACAAACCTACCGTTCTTGGTCTACCCAAATCGAAGATTTTCTCTTCGGTTTCGATCTCTTCAAATATGTTGACGGAACTCACTCTTGTCCACCGGCTATCATTACTAATGCCGAGAAAAAAAGAATCCCCGAATCCGGCCTATCATACTTGGCTTCGTCAAGATCGTTTCATCAAAGGTGCCTTGATTGGCACGATCGATCCTTCTATCACACCGTTACTTCTTCAAGCAAAGACGTCCCATGATGTCTGGACGACACTGGCTAGCACTTATGGAAATCCTTCCCGTGGTCATATACTTCAAGTGAAAGACCGTCTTAAGTCAATCACTAAGGGTGACAAGACCGTCACAGATTATATGCAAGCTATTCGAACTTGTACTGATGAGCTCGCTCATATGGGTAAAGCAATGGATGCGGAAGATATCATAGGACAGGTAATTGATGGTCTTAATTATGAGTCCTATAAGCCGTAATCGACGCGGTACGTGCTCGTGACACTCTTATTTCTTTTGATGCCTTACATGAAAAACTACTTAATCATGACTTAACTTATAAACCGTCTCAAATGCATAACGACCTACCCACATCCGCTCACTATGCTCAATCCTCTTACCAACGAAAATACACCAAACCGAACAACAACTCCCCTGGCCTACTACCGCGACCCAACACCTCTGCCTACAACCAGCCACCTTACGGCCCCACCACCACCACCTCCCTTACCCCCTTCAAAGGTCAATGTCAGTGGTGCAAAAACACCGGCCACTATGTCGATGTTTGCAGGGAGTTTAAACGCTTGTTTCCCACGGTTCAAATTCCCCCTTTCCCTCGTCGCAACACCAATCAGCCTCAAGCTAACACCGTCACTGCCAACAACCCAACCGACCCTCGCTCTTACCTTCTTGACAGTGGTGTTACCCACCATATTACGAGTGATCTCAACAATCTTTCTCTCCATAATCCGTATGACGGGGTCGGCGATCTTATAATTGGAGACGGCTCAATACTCTCCATACAAAATATCAGTTCTTTTTCTTACTCTACTTCCTCAATTTCTTTACAATTTAATGATGTCCTTCATTCCCGAATATATCTCGAAATATCATCTCTATTCCAAAACTGTGTAACGATAATAATGTCGTTGCCATATTCTTACCGAACTCTTGTCTTGTTAAGGATCTCAAGACCGGAATCATTCTCCTCCACGGCAATAAACGAGACGGTCTGTTCGAATGGTGCCCATCTCCTCCTCCACAAGCTTGTCCGAGTATCTTCCTAGCCACATCAGTCTGGCATCATCGCTTAGGTCATCCCTCTTCCAAAGTCCTTCGCCTTATTAGCAATATTGGTCATCTTTCTGTTACAACGTCTTTTCCTTCGGATTGTCCGTCATGTGATATTAATAAGAGCCATAAGCTCCCGTTTTCTATTTCCTCACTTGCTACCAATGCACCGTTACAATTAATTTTTTCGGATGTATGGACATCACCCATTTTATCTTATGACAATTACAAATATTATGTTATTTTTGTGGATCACTTTACAAAATATATGTGGCTCTATCCCTTGAAAAAG